>PVKS010047425.1:0-12823 GCA_004027875.1 Aplodontia rufa | reverse complement strand
TTATTCCCTTTCTCCACAACCGAACATTATTTATATAAATGCAGATAAATAAATATCTATATTTTATGTACATAAATAAATGTAATTATATAATCAGCACCTTTATAGTTCAGCATTCCCACTTATTTTTAAATTAAGGAAATAGGTGACCATCTCAATATAGTCATTTTTTCTTTTATATCATAACTAGATTTTATATGCTACTAAACCTATTATTACTTGACTATTAAATTAACACTTTAACTTATTTGTTCTCTTTTGGCCCAAACCAAACTTGATATTCAGTTTTCCATCATTAAATCTGTACTATGTATATAAATCTACTTTATGCTGATTTCTTTTTTAGATCCTTAAAAAAAAGTTCTATTCCTTTTTGGGGAGTGTTGTACAATGGACTGATGTGTTGGTGTAAGTCAATAGACGGATAATTCTGCGAGCAATGTATTTTATCTTAAGGCGAGCGTTTTCAAAGTCATGATCTTTTCTTTCCCTAATCATGTTTCTTTTTTCTAAGGAGATTTAAAAATTCATTCTCATCTTCTATTTTATCCCAGTGTTTCTCTCTTTACCTCTCACGCTACATAGCATCACTTCAAGCCATGTGTTTCAATGACAGTGTTCCTCAAAAATTTTTAAATCTTAAATTTGTTATGATATTAGATTTGATTTAACTAAACCATAAAGGAACTTCCATGGTTCATTAGTCACCCTCTTCTCTTTTTCCTATTTCTTATCCCACTGTAGCTTTGGGGAAAAGTAATTTACTAATATGTTTATAATTAGATAAGGAGGCATGGATAGAGTCTGCTGATACAGAGTCAAACTCATATATTATTTCTTTTTGGTCGGTGGCTTAAACAGCAGAGATCAATTCCCAGGTTTCAAAGTCTGCATCAGTCTGCCAGCTATCATTTTTAGTAAGGACCAGCTCCCTGAAGAAACATATCCAGCCACTTTCCACAGCAAAGTAGCCTGCTGAATATAAAGAAACTACATCCATAATTTATTTCTCCTTTTTCTTACAACATTTTGCTTTTCCTATTATTATATTGGTTTTTCAACAAAAGTTCTAATGATCCATTTTAACTATTTTATTTTCATTATTTTCATTTTTGGTGTATTACAGTTATCCATAATGATGGGGGATTTGTTGTTACATATTCATATATGCACACAATACAATATAATTTGGTCAACATCCCCCTGCAGTATTCCCCGAACTCCGTCCTCACATCCCCTAGTCCCTTGCCTCTCTTTCTGGAGTATATATTTATTCTAATATATGCAAGTAGAGTATCATAATTATTATACCTGCGAAGAACATTTTGTATATATGTGACAGTAGTATATACAATTAAATAGTTATAAAATCTTGAAGTGTCCACAGATATTTAATACTTGTTTTGAATATCCTTATAAAGCTAACATTCAGCAAATTTAGTACTAAGCATAAGCAGGTCTATATCAGACGATTGAAAAGCACATATCCTGAAGATCATACAGACAGTGTTTTACACTTTCTATTGAAAGTTTACAACGTTGCTTGCCATTTTCAGTGTCATTACACAAAAGCCCCAAGAACAATGGAACTGTAACTTATTCCAATTAAAGGTCATAATAATCACATCACATTTTTTAGCCTTTCATTCTCTTCCAACAGTCCCATACACGTTACAGGGTTTCAGGTTGCTCTTTTCAAAGGGAAAACAAACAAACAAACAAACAAATCCAGGAACTTCAGAAACTTGCAGTTACCTAATTTGATTAAAAATATCTGTCATAAGCATGAACTACATACTCTTATTCTCTTATCAGTGCTGGTACTCAGCACCTAGCAGGAGCTGCATTGCCCCAATACAGAATCAGCTGAGACTAAATCATCTTAAAACATTTTTAAAGTTTGTTTTTCAATTTTATTGTTACTTAAGCAACTGCATCTTTAAAAAATAACTTGACAATTTAAGATTAGCAAAAGTACTGCTTTGGGAAATGTGAACTCCCATTCTGATTTTAGCTACTACACTTTTAGTAAGGTGTGCACAGTTCCAGTTCAGTAAAAATAGCTTCATTTTAATAAAATTTTATGTAGATTAAATACAAAGGTAGAAATGTAAAACATGTCACTCAAAATTTGTTTTATCTTAATAATACAATTGCAGTCATCTTTAGAAATTTGTTCTTCAATCTCTATTACGGAGATAAAGAATGAGAAGTTAGGTAACTGGTCCCCAGGCAGCTCCAACTGTTATGGGGCTTACCCAGGGCTTGATTCCAGACTATTCTGACCCCAAAACTTGTAAGTCCAGGTTCAGTGCACATAACACCTCTGCTTTCTTCCATTCTCTTCTACCTTTGAGTGGATTAGTCAACAATGTGAACAGTTCTCGTATGTACTGTCATCTATAGAGATTTATCATTTCTAAAGAACATTAAGATTACAGATTCTTTGAGCTTCTGTTCCTCTCCACAGCTTCAATGCCTGCATATGTTTTACTACTTGACTAAAATGATTACAATAGCAAGTAACATTCATTTTCCTTAGCATGTCCAAAGTTAAAGGACATCAAACTACTATATGAATTTGATCACAAAAGTAATTCAAAACATGCTCTTACTCTATACTATTCTCTATTTTTTGCAAAGATCAGCAAAATTAAAATTAAATAAAGGGTGCTTTTTTTTTCTTTTCTTCTTGTTAATAAATGTTCCCAACTTGTAAAAGGGGTAAAACACAACCAGAAAATGTGAAAGGAAAAGGAAATCAGCTGCCTTCCTACTGATAATGGAATGTAGTTGTCTATTTAAAGATTGCTAGGAGAATATACTAAGTTTATTTTTAATAATATAAATTAGATGGGTGACTATTTTGGCCACAGGTGCTACATTGGTGATTTCCAGATGTTTCTTACATGACAAGCAGGGAGCTACAATTATGAAGTCCGCTATATCTGTCTTTAATGAGAAATATTTGGAGAGAAATCCTGCTAGCACTTGCTGTTGGTTGGGAATTGCTTTTTGTTGTGGTTTCTAACTGTGGACACCTCAGTGAAATGCCAGCCGTTTGGTTTCTGGAAAATGCACTATATGTTTTAATGTTTTCTTTTGCATTGACACACAGCTTTTAAATTTATTGTTTGTGATGCACAAGAGAGAATTTCATTCTATAACTGTTCAGATAAATAAAATTAAAATACAAAACTTATCCAAAAAAAGTAACTAAGACTTTCTTAGCCAATGAATTCTTTTAGCAGTTGGCCTCAGAAGGAACAGGAAAATGTTTAGCCCATAATCATGCTTTGAAATTTGCCAACTGCTCTGTTCCTTTGATCACTCCAAAGAGAAATTTATTCTTGTCTCTTTCAACGAGAACCAGATACAGCCTACTTTGGTTTCAGAACTTATAGTCAGTCACCAGATTCAAGAAGTTATTTAAAATGCAAAGAAATTAAAGGGGAAAAAAAGATGTTGGAAGTTCAGGAAATAGTACTGGAAGATGAGAAAAATTTGTACTGTAAGACAAGGACTCACAATATATTTGTGACTCAAAAAATTTAATATGCCCTCAAAATTATTATATGTGATGATTTCTTCTAACAACTGCTCAAGGAAAAACTTTTGATACTTATATAAAAAAATTATACTTCCAAGGTAAAATTAGGAAGGAAAGTTTCACATGTGTTTGTGTTTCCAGAGGTACTGAAGTGAAAATTCTGTTTGGATCAGCATCAGAGGATGCGTAACAGCATCTGAATATCTTCTCAGTAGAATACAATATACAGATTTAGAAATTGTGAAACATCTCTTTGATTTGAAATATCACTTTCTGGACACAGCTCCACAAAAAGAAAACTATTTGACTAGTTTTTTCAAACTTTAGCCCTTAGATATTATGCAACTAGAATTTAGCTATTTGTGGGGAAACTTTTTAAAAGTTTGAATTTTAGAATCAGTCATTTTTCTCTGATATTTTAACTTATTTACAAGATGAAATGTGTGAAACTTTGGATCCTGAAACAAATAGAAGTCTGTATAGGGACTTATAGGAACAAAAAGCAAGCTAGAAACTAACTGCCACATATTTAATATCTTCTAAGGTTTCATTTCTTTCCCTCCATCTTTCTCTTACCCTCATATGTATGGGCACTTGTGTAAGCTGTTCCACTCATTTGTATATTTGAAGAACAGCTCTGTTACACTTGGAAACAAAGGGAAAAACCTATAATATTATTGGCAAAAGATGTGGTTGACAAAACTAGCAAGTAGTTCTTTCCAGAGTAGGGTATTGAGAGACATTTTTTTGGAATGGAAAAAAACAAACCAAAATAACAACAACAAAAGAAGAAGAAGGAAAGAAAGAAAGAAAGAAAGAAAGAAAGAAAGAAAGAAAGAAAGAAGAAAAAGAACAAAGAAAAAAATCAGAGCTAACCGCTTATATTCAGAGCTAAATGATCTAAATGATTATATTCTTGGGTTATATTAACAGGCTCTACTAAACATATTTAGTAAGATTCAGGCAAATTATGATCAAGTATTTTCACTAAACAAGGATTAGAAATTTCAAGGCAGTTTTGAGAAATTATATTTGCTGTTAGACTCTTGGAATCTATTGCTACTTAACAAATTAACTGGAAAATATGCAGTTTAAACAAATACTATATAAAATTTCAAAATCTAGGAGGCAAAAATTTAGTCAGAGCTCAGTGGGGTGGTTCTTCTAATGCGTGCATTATTGAGTCAGATCATCTAGTGCTTTTGGAGGCTGGGCTTGTCTGAAGGCTCCAAGACAGCTTCATTCATGTCTAGGGTCTTGTTTGGGGGAGGCTGGAATGATGGGTTCAGCTGGGAATCTTGAGTAGCTGTGTGTGGACTCTCCATAATGGTGACCTCATGACTGTTAGATTTCTTACAAAGTACCTCAGGATTTTGCAAAGATGGTATGCTAAGAGACAAGCTGAAAGTTTCCAGTTTCTTAAGGAATGGGCCCCAGAACAGGCACAATAGCCTTTGTGCCATGTTTAATTTGTCAAAGAAGATTTAAAGGGAGATGACACAGGGTCCAATTGGCTATTTATTTTTTCTTTCTATTTTTTTGTTCATTTCTCTTTTTTCAGTACTGGAGATCTAACTCAGGGTCTTGTGCATAATGGACAAGTACTATACTATTACTGGGTTATATCCCAAGTCCAGGTTCCAATTCAAAAATTGGTAACTGTTTTGCCATGTTGTAGTTAGTAAAATCCAGTAAATTACCTATATATTCCTACCAGTCTCATACAAAAACATAAGTTGTGAGATCTGTTATTAAATATAAATAAAAATTTTATATTTATTTTAAAAATTCTTATTTTCACAATAACTAAGTGTGGGGCACTGTACTGAAGCCGAACGCTGCACTGGACGCCATGACACTTCTTCTCTGCTCCAATTTCACGTGCCTAGCACAAAGGGCGCGAACCTGATGCCTGCTTCCTCTTTCTCTTCTCTAAACTGCCTTTCCTGATAGGGATAGTTGACGAAGTTGATCCGGCCATTCCTTGTTGGACAGGACAGGCCAACCTGTCATTCTACTATTGGTTCCTTGGCTGTCTCCCCTCCCTATAAAAACCTGTGTGTCTTGGTAATAAACGGATTTTGAGCTGCTACCAACTCCGTGTTACTGACTCATTTTCCCTGGCCGAGTGGAGGAGGCTCCCACCAAAGGGAGTCCAGGGAGAGCCTGGTCACCGCATTCACCCTCCTGTTCGGCTCCGGGGGACGGTTCGGCTGGTCCGAGCCATCCGGCCCGCCCTTGGGACACCCGAGGTGCGACAACTAAGTACAAAGAGTATACCTTATTTGGATCTTGAATTGTGTAAAAAGAAATTTAAATGAAAAAGGAAATGTGAATATTAACTGAATTTTGGATATTTCCTAGGGATAGAATAATTATTTTTACATGTGCCTATGTCATGTGGTTGTATAAGTAAAAGCCTTTGTGGCTATTTTAGAGAAACAGTAAATAAATTAAGAATTAAATTACATTCTTCCAGGTATTTGGTTTAAAATGCACCTCTCCAACAAAGGTACATAGATATATGAAATAAGTATGCAAAATTTTGATGATTGTTGATACTAGTGATGGATATATGAATGCTACCGCACTTTCTACTCTCCTGTATATTCATACATTGTCTAATAAAGAACACAAAAAGTGCTATTATTTTAATAATGCACATATAATTACCATTCATTCCTTGTTTAATGGATAAATGTTTTAAAAGTCATAGCACATTTATGATGACAAAATTTTCATTGAATCATTTTGATTATTCATAGTTTGCCTCAAGGTATACTTCTGGCTCTTGTATACTAACAGATACCCCTGAGTCTGTTCTCAGTGACTTATTTGTATCAGTTTTCAGCATCATTATAATATTATATTTTCCATAATGATTCAATTCTTTGACAAAAGTATTTTTTGAATGTCAGTTACATGCCAACATATATGTTAGAAGCTACAGATACTTTTGAAAAACAAAACATACCTAACCACTACATTTAAGAAGTTTACAATATAGTAAGACAAATATTTATTCATATTTTTATTTTTTTATTTTAATGTTATTTTTATGTAACTAAATACTATCATTCAGAATTAAACTAATATAAAAATTCTAATGAAATGTTTTGCATTATTTCTCATTCAAGGTCTTCAACATCCAGTGTATATTTTATAATTGTAGAATATTTTGATTCAAGCTTGTCATATTTCAGGTATCCTATATCATACCTAGCTAGTAGCTCTCATCTTGTAGTACAGCACAGTTCTAAAGCCTTTCCCTAAGGCAATGTCATACACCATGGGACAAAAGTTGAAATGGATTATAGAGGGTGGAAATCTTCCTCATGTTCTACATAAAGCTCTATCTTTCTTTGCCTGTCTCCTTAGCTACAACACAAAATAATGATTAAAACCACCAACTTCAGAGAGTTTTGTAAGAGTATATGAATTAACACATTTAAAGAACCTAACACAGTGCCTGGGATTTAATTCAATATATCATAAATGGCAGCTGACATTTCAATCATCTCTGTTGAATATTTTATTGGTGCATTATAGTTTTATATAATGAAGTGGTTTACTGTTACACTTTCATATATGCACATATCATAATTTATTGTGGGCCACTTCCCTCCCCAGCACAACCCTCTCCTCCCCTTCCTCCCCCTCCCCCTATCCACACCTCTATCCCCTAGTCTGTAAGGCTGCCCCCAGTTTGATTGCTAATTGTGTTTGATGAATCTATTGTCTAAATTTATTCTTTTCTCACTCTTTCCTATATTATACTCTAGTTTCCACATATGATAGAAAACATTTGACTCTTAAGTTTCTGGGTTTGGCTAATTTCACTCAACATGATTTTCTCTGTCTCCATCCATTTATCAGCAATGGCCATGATTTCATTCTTTTTAATAGCTCAGTAGAACTCCATTATGTATGTGTACATGCATGTGTATGTGTGTGTATGCAGCCTCTTGATCCATTCATCCAATGATAGGCATCTGACTTGATTCCATAATTTAGTTATTATGAATTGTGCTGCTGTAAACATTGATGTAGCTGTATTACTGTACTTCGCCAAATTTATATCTTCTGGGAAAATAACCAGAGTGGAATATTTGGGTCATACAGTGGTTCTATCTGTCTATTTTTAAGAAGGAAAAAGATGAATATTTAAAAGAAAATTTCAACAATAATTTTGCATTATAACAAAATATGATATGTGCTTTGTAGGCAAGTTCACATTTCTTTGAGGTTTATAGCACACTGTATTTACCCAAGTGGTTATTAAGATGTGACACAAATAGTAAAAATTCATTTAAATCTCAAAAAATATAAAAAGGAGTTAATTGAAGGAAGAGTGGGTATATTCCAGGAAGGGAAAAAATATGAGTAAGGAAACTATTATTGGAGAAAACACAGTAAACTAAAAACATTTTGGACTAGAGTGTTTGGAGTTGGGAGAATGGGAAACCCAAATTTAGGCAAGGGCCAGGCATGTAGAGCCTTGTAGGTCATAAGAGGGAGTCTGCCTGCCTGCTCCATCCCTCCCTCCCTCTCATTTTCCTTCTCTTCCCTCTTTCTTCTATTCCTTCCCTCCCATCTTTTCTTCTTTCTTCTATTCTCCTTTAAATACTATGAGAGGTTATAAGAAATCATGAAGATTGATGGGTGGAGAATGAAATGGTCATACTTCAGTTTTAAAATTATCTTCTTACGTTGTGAGAGCATATTTTAGGGTAGAGTGAAAGAAGTCTTAAGTATTTTGTTGATAAAAATCAACAAAACTTGGTGATGGATTAAATATGGAAAATATAAATAAGAGACTGAAAAAGGAGTGCTTCCTGTACGTCAATATTCATTATCTCCTGACTTAATAACACTCATTCTAACCTAAAAATGCAGAAGTATACAAATACATTTCTAAAAGCTTTAAGATATTCATGATGGACATTGGATTGTGTACATTTTCCATATAAGGAATCTAGAACACAGAGAAACAAAAATAACCTGTCCAAGATCACACAGCTGATAAGCAGTAAAGAAAGCATTTATTTGAATTAGAGAAATGTGTTCCACCACTGTAATCTTAACTTCAAACTATACTGTCCCATTCAATTTTAGCTAGGATCATGGTCAACCAACTAAAGATAATATTCCTTGCAAGTTTCTTATGACTAAGCTGTGGCCAGTGGCATGTGAGCAGTGGTGATAGATTCCACTGCTTGGATATTATATTTTATTCCCCTGCCCTTTTCCTTTTCCTACAGATTGGTGATGAGCATTTGAATGACTGCCATGAAACTACAAACGGACATCCTGGAATTTGAAGGAAGCATGGATGGCTGCCCCACAACCAGGGAGCAAACTATTTAGAAAATACATGGGGCTGGAGTGGTGGCTCAGTGGTTTGAGACTGGCATGAGTGAGGAACTGGGTTCAAACTCCAGTACCACATACACAACTAAGTGTTGGAGCAATAAAAACTAGATGAAAATCTAAGTAAAGTTGATTCTCTGTTTCTCTCTCTCTCTCTCTCCCTCCCTGTCTCTCTCCTCTCTCTCTCTCTTTCTCTTCTCTCTCTTAAAAATAACAAGAAAAATGAAAAAAGAACCAGAAAAGAAAATATCCAAAGGAGAAATCTGCCTCTTTATTGTATACTCTAACTGAATTAGGGATTAAACCAGCAAATTATCCCATCCCTGACTAATATGGGGATTTGTCCTCATTTTTAGAGTATAAAAGTGGAGACATGAGGAAGATGTTCATTAAGAAATGAAAGACAGAAGAGGGGCAGGTTTGGAGGACCCATTTATAAATAAATGTGAAATGACTTTAAGACATGCAATTGGAAATGTTAAATAGGTCACTGTACACATGGATATGGATCTGAACAAAAAAAAAAACTAAAGGACTAAAGGTATACTTGAACTTGCATTGGTATAGTTCTAAAACCAGCTGCACATCCAATTAAAAACTATATATTTTGAAATAGTTTCTAATAATTTTAAGTGCTAAAAGATAGGCTTCTCCTTCCATTTTATTAACTTCCAAATTTTATTTAATAAAATTTAAATTTGTAAATATTTAGAATAGATGACCAACTTTAAATACATATTTGTGAAGAAACACTTGTCTATACCTTGAAAAAGTTAGTTGACAAATTTTATGTCAGAAGAATTACCTAATTTAAGGGGTTTAGTTTATTGGTAATAGTATTAACTGTCCACTGCTGCATAATAAATTCCTCACCAAAAATCAGTGGTAAAAGATAAAGACATTTATTCTCTCATAGTCTCTGTGGGTCAGGAATCTGGGCACAATTTAAATGGGGGCCAGAGGCTCAAGGTTTAGCAGCAGCGTTACCATCAAGCCAAAGGTCACATCTTCAAGCAAGCAAATGGCCACCAGAACACTTTTTTTTTTTTTTTTTTTAGTGCAGCATAGTCTTACATATTTGAGGGAATTTTGTTACATATCCTTGTATACATGGATATTGACATAGTGAGATAGTAAGTTAAGGCTGATCCAATCCTAGACCAGGATCTACCCCTATTTGTCAATTCTCTGAACTCACATCTCCTCTGTAATCCCACCACACTATAGTTTGAAATGAAAATCTACATGTATGATAATTGCTGACATTTCTGAGTTTCTCTGCCTGCCTTTTTATAGCTAGGCTTCTAATGGAAGTTGAGTATTCCCCATTGTATTAATAATCCCCCTTGTCCCTCCCTCCCCTTCCTGCCTCCCTTCCTTCTCCCCTCATCTTCATAGGTATGTTACCCCCAGCTTATGTGAATGTTCAACTATGGTGAATTTATTATTTAAAATCAATTGACTGTCATCCTGTCTTAGGTTTTTACACTAGCTTCCACATATGAGAGAAAACATTTGGCTGTTAAGTCTCTGAATTTGGTATATTTCACTCAGCATAATTTTTTTCCATTTTTTTTCATGCATTTGGCTGCAAAAGTCATGATATTGTTATCTCTAATAACAGAACAGAACTCCATTGTACACAAATACCACAATTTTTGAATCCAGAAAGGGGCACCTGGGTTGGTTTCATAGTTTAGCTATTGTAAATTGAGGTGCTATAAATATTGATGTAGCTGTGTCTCTGTAGTATGCCAATTCTAGCTCTTTTGGGAAAATACCCAAGAATGGGATAGCTGGGTTGTAAGGTATTTCCAAACCCAGTTTTTTTGAGGAGTCTCCACACTGCTTTCCAGAGTGGCTGTACAAGTTTGCAATCCCATCAGCAGCGTGTTAGTGTTAATTTCTCCCCATAACCCCTCCAGCATCTGTCATTGTTTGTATTCTTCATTTTTGCCACTTTGACTGGAGTGAGGTCGAATCTCAGTGAAGTTTTTTGATTTGCATTCCTCTTATTGCTAATGATTTAGAACATTTTCTCATAATATTTATTGACTTTCTAGACTTCCTTTATTGAGAAGTTTCTATTTAGTTCCCTAGCCCAATTATTGATTGGATTATTTGTGGTTTTGGTGTTCAGTTTTTTGAGTTCTTTGTATATTCTGGATATTAGTTCCCTGTCAGAGGCATAGCAGGCAATGATTTTCTCCCATTCTGTAGGTTCTTTCTTGATACTCTTGACTAAATCTTTAGCTTAGCAGAAGCATTTCATTTTAAAGGCATCCATCTCATCATTGATTCTTGGCTTTAGTTCTTGAGCTATGGGAATCTTGTTGAGGAAGGAAGTGCCTACACCAATGTTGTGGGGTGTTGATCCTATTTTTTTCTTCTGTCAATTGTATAGTACCTGGTTTCATTCCTAATTATTTGATCCATTTCAATTTGATTTTTGAATTCTTACCCTGCACAAAAATCAAATTAAAATGCACCAGAACACTCTTAATTCCCTGAAGCCTGCTTATTTGTTCATGCTGCAGGTGCCTTTCCACAGGGCTGCTGACAATAGGGGAATTTGCTCTCCTTTGCATGAATGATGAGGGGTCGCGAGAGACACTGTAGAAGGAAAGTGCAACCTTTAAAAACCTTAATTGTGTAGTGCCATACTATCATGTCTGCAGCACTCTATTCATGAAAATAAGTGGGAAATCCAAGCTCACTCAAGGGGAGGGGATTATGCAAGGTTGTCAATACCTGAAGGTGAAGAGTTTTAGAGATCAAGTTACAGACTAATTATTTCTTGTAATCAAGAGCAATTCTAGTGATCTTAACGCAGAGGGACATGAATACAAAAATCCTCCTAATCAAATTGCTTTAAAAAATTACAATTAATATGAAATTTATATGTACACACATATGATAAACGTTTGATGAATAAAAATGAAAATAGGAGCTGGAGCAGCTCAGTGGTTACAGCGCTTGCATGACATGCATGAGGACATGGGTTAGAACCCCAGCACCACACCACATATACAATGAAGTGTTGGAACAATGAAAGCCATATGAAAAACTAAATAAAATTGATTTTCTCTCTCTCACCATTTCTCTCTCTCTTTAAAAAACAATAAATTGCAAAACCTGATCTCTAGTACTTTCTGTTAAAACATTTGCACTACTTCTTTCCCAATTTGAACTTTATATTACTTTTGATCTCAACTATAGATACAAAGATGGACTATAAATATAGATATATAGATGTATATGTCTATGTGTATATGTATTTTTCTAGATATGGCAAATGAGGTATGAGAAAATAGTATACTTTTCCTTAGATAGTCATAAATCAAATAATGGCTCTATATTTGACATTTTGAAAGCTCCATGAATAATAAATATTAATAATTTTATTTAAGAACAAGTGTTCTTAGCTTTCACCAGTTAAATGCTTTTACTTATACTCTTAAGAAATAGAATTTGAACTTCTTTAAATTTACAGACATAAACAATATGATGCTTTTATGTTTCATATTTGTTCTAATAAAATTCAGTGGGGAAATGATGATAAACCTTTCTGAAGCTACTTAAAAAATTCATTGCAGATATGATCCTATTTGTTAATTATTTAGATTAATAAAATAAATTAAGATGACTAATACAAAATACAGTATTCATGATTAGTAGGGTAACTCTATACTGATTTATAACTGAAAATTAACATCTTCTTAACCAGGACACTAACCAAAGGCTTTTGTGTCATCTTGGGAAAACTACATATCAGTATAAATCCAGAGACTGCAAAACTCTTTGTAATTACACAAATTGTCTCTTTAATATCATGTTGGTTTGGATGGCACATAAAGACAGAGCAGTAAAGCTAAAAAGTTTTTTTTAAACAACTGTTTTACT
>PVKS010047424.1:0-12832 GCA_004027875.1 Aplodontia rufa | reverse complement strand
TTTTTTTTTTTTTTTAATTTTGAGATAGGTTCTCACTAAGTTGTCCAGGTTGGCCTTAAACTTGCAGTCCTCCTATCTTAGCCTCCTGAGTGGAGGTGTCGGGGTTATAGACCTATGCCATGGTGCCCAGCTAGGCTTTTGCCCCTGAAGTTCCTACATCCTCCCAATATAGCCAGCTGGAGACCAAGATTTTAACATGTGGGCTCTTAAGGGACATTTTAGATCTAAATTGTAACAGATGCCCATTTCCTTTTGCATATTAGGGAATTTTTTGGCCATTATTTCTTCAAATAAACCTTCCTTTTCTCTTATTTTATCTTCTTCTGGAACGCCTATAATACATACATTGGTCTGCTTAATTGTGTCTAATGTCCCTTAAACTTTCTTCACTTTTTTAACATTCTTTTTTTGGTTTTACTTTTACTTCTTTGACCCAATAATTTTAAGTGACTTTTTATTTTTTTTAAGAGAGAGTGAGCGAGAGAAAGAATCAATTTTTATTTATTTTTTCATCTGGCCTTTGTTTCTCAGACACCACTTGTGTATGTGGTGCTGGGGTTTGAGCCTGGTCCTCGCATATGCCAGGCAAGTGCTCCAGCCACTGAGCAACTGCTCCAGTCCCTTAAATGACTCTTTTTTGTGTTTACTGATTCTTAAATTTGCTGTTTTACCCTCCAGTGTTCGAGTTCAGTTACTGCGTGCTTTCGCTTCAGCATTTCTGTTTGTTTTCTTACGATTTTAATCTCTTTGTTGATAGTCTTGTCTTCTTTTTTATTTTTCTTGATTTTTGTTTTTTGTCTTGGTTATTTTAGTTCCTTGTCAGGTAATTTATAGATCTCAGTTTCTTCCTCCTCCTCCTCCTCTCCTCTTCCTCTCTTCCTCCTCCTCTTCTTCTCCTCAGGTAATTTATAAATCTGTTTCTTCCTTCTCCTCCCTCTTCTCTGCCCCCTTTCCCTCCTCCCCCTCCTCTTCTTCCTCCCTCCCCTTCTCCTCCTGTTCTTTCTTCCTTCTTCTTCCTTCTCCTCCTCCTCCTCCTTCTCCTTATGAAAAAAAGAGAGAAAGAGTGAGTCAATTTTTATTTATTTATTTTTATCTGACATTTGTTTTTCGGACATTTGTTTTATATGTGGTGCTAGGATTCGAACCTGGGTGGAGCCAGGCAAGGGCTCTACCACTGAGTCACTGCTCCAGTCCCAGATCTGTTGCTTTTGGTTGTTTTCTAGACATTTCTTGTTTGGACCAAATTTCCTTGTTCCTTTCTCTGCCTTGTGATTTTGTTTTCTTTTGTCTTACTTTTATGCACCTCTTACTTTTAGGTGCTTTTCCCAGTCTTTATGGACTGGCTAGAGATCCCAGGGGCCTCTGAAATGTTTTTGGAGGGCATGACATTTCTGGCTTTTGTATGTTTAGAGAGGTTTACTAGCTTCCTTTTCAGGAGTTTGTGTTCTCTTGGTCTTTCTGGCATCTGTCTTTGTTCTCAATGACCTGCAGCCATGCTGCTTGCCTCTGTCCCAACATTACTTGAAATGGGACTCACAGATATCATTCCCTGTGATAGTTCTCTGAAGAGCTGGAAGGCTGCAAGCACATGCCCCGCTCTTCTCTTCCTCGCAGATGGCCTTCTCCTGGTGTGGCTGAGCCCCCAGCCTCTGCAGGGTGCTGTGGCCCTGTCCTCTTTTTCTCAGTGACGCTCGGGTACCCACGCTGTGTGGTTTCGTCAGCACTTAATCTGTGCCTTGGACAGTCTTCTGTGGACCTGGGCATCAGATGCATGTTCCAGTCTTCTCGGTGTGCCTCTGCCCAGAAGCCACAAGCTGCACTGGGATGTGCCAGCTTGGGAGTGAGGCAGGCAGAGGAAAACAGCTCTTCTTGCCTGTTTCAAGAAGACCTGCATTCGGCCTATGTTGGCTTTGGTTGCTCAAGTCTTTTCTGACGTTGTGTGAAGGCCGTTTGGTTTGTGTGGTTTGTATGTTGTTTTATCAGTATCTCTGTGGGAGTCTGATTTAGAGTGATTTTTAAAAATTTTTGTAAGTCTTTCTTTTAAACTAATTTTAGGCTAACAGAAAAGTTTCAAAGAATAATGCAAAATTTCATTATACCCCTCTACTAACCTTTATTGACTACAGTAATCAAAGGTGGAATTTAGCATTGATACAGTGCTAGTATCTAGACCATAAATATTATATTTGAATTTCATCAGTGTTCCAAGTAAATGTTCTGTTTTCAGGTCCAGGTTTCAAATTTGGGCCCTGGCATTGCAGTTGGGTTGTTCTTTCTCCTTAGCCTCTCCCAGGCCATTGGAGTTCCTCATCTTTTGTGACCATTACACTTCTGCAGAGTACTGGTCATTTGTTCTATAGAATGTCCCTCAGTTTGAGTTTGGGAGTGATTTTTTCGTAAGCAGAATGAGCTGTGTGTTTTTGGCAAGAAAAGTTGTTGTGCCCTCCTTGGTGCGTCATAGAAAGGGGTTCATGATTTAGCTGTGTTACCAGTGGTGCTTACCTTTACCTTTTGAGTCTATCAACTCACCATCTTTTTCTTTGTATTTGCTAGATGTCTTGGGAGAGATTTTCAGACTGTCAATATTTTGCTTCTCAATGTTTTACCTACTAATCAGCATTTCTTAGTAAATTGGCGTTTGCTTAATTATGCCCCTCAGGTTAATTTCTGTGTGTGGTACGAGGGGTTTAGGTTTGTTTATTTTCATAATTTAAGAGTTTCATTTTCTTACTGTATAGTGTGGTATCTGTATCAAAAATGAACTTAGTATATGTATGTGGTTCTGTTTCTGAATTGTCTGTTTTATTCCTTGCTCTGCTTTTACACCCATCTTACACAAGTTCAATTATTATGGCTTTTAGTAAGTCTTGAAATTAATTATTACTTGTATTTCCATGTAAATTTTAAAATCAGCTTGATAATTTCTTCCAGAAAGCCTCCAGGATTGCGTGAGAGTTCTTGAATGCATGGAATAGCAGCATTGACGGCTTTGTGCATCGAGTCTTCCCGTTTGTGAACATGGCATGTGTCTCCATCTACTCGGCTTTTCTTTAGTTTCGCACACCTGTGTTACTGTTTTAGCTAGTTAGGGATGTTGTGGAAGACACTGGACAATTGGCTTCATCAGCTGGGATTGCTCACAGTCTTGGAGCCTGCATGGATGGGTTCCGGTGAGAGGTCTCTTTGGTTCACAAATGGCCTCTTGCTTTGGTTTTCCTCACATGGTGGAGAGTGGAGAGAAAGGAAGCAAGTTCTTTCTTATCTCATCCTAGAGGCATACTAGTCCCTGTCACCTAATTACTTCCCAAAGACCCTTCCTCCAAATGCTGCCATAGTGGGGATTAGAGTTTCAGCCTACGAATTTTGGGGAAAGCAAATGTTCAGTGCACAAGCACACATCTTTTCTTAAATCTGTTTTCACATTTTGTCACATTGAAAGTGAAATTACTAAAAATTTCATTTCTAATTAGTTGTTGCCAATGCATAGAAATGTAATTGACTTTATATTGTACATCTGGTATATATTACAGATTTTGTACATTTTATTCTTTGTATATTTAGTTGATGTCGCGTAACCTTGTTACTCTTACTAGTTCTTTAGTTCTTTTAGATGTTTTGAATGAGAATAGGGTTTAGGTTGATTTAGCTTTGTATAGAGCTCTAGCACCATCTTTCAAAAAGAATACTCTGGTTCCTTTGCCAAAATTCAGTTGACCTATATGAATGTGATTCTGTTTGTGGATTGTCTGTTTGGGTTTGTTGCTGTTTTTACAACAGTTCTTCACAGTTTTGATTGTTGTGGTTTTATGGTAAGCCTTAAAATTGGTTATTATTATTTGTACTTGCATTATCGTTTGAATGAGTAGATGTTTGATACCTTAGAATTTTCCATGAAATAAGCATATTAGCTAACAGGCTGGGTTTACTTATCTTGTTTGAACGGTGTGCCACACTTAGCTTTCTTGGTTCCTCATAATGTCCAAGATGTCCCCTGCAGTGTTGGACACAGGTGGTTAGAGTAGGCATCCCTTCATTTCTCTTTCTGCAGGAGGACTCAGGCTTCCACCTTTACGTATGTTAGCTGTGGGTTTTTGTGGTTACCATTTATTTATTTATTTTTTAAAGAGAGAGAGAGAATTTCTTTCTTTTCTTTTTTTTTTTTTTAAGAGAGAGGGACAGAAAGAATCAACTTTATTTAGTTTTTCATGTGGCTTTTGTTGCTCCGACACTGGGTTGTGTTGTGGTGCTGGGGTTTGAACCTGGGTCCTTGCGCATGCTGGGCAGGCGCTGTAGCTGCTGAGCAGGGCCTCGGCCCCTGTGGTTGCATTTTGTGACTGAAGAATCTTACGGGGACTCTTTGTAGCTGGTGCTGTTGGTTCTTGTTGAGTGTTCAGTCCTGAGACGACTGTGGTTTGTTTGCTGATACATTTTCATCTTTCTGATTCTTGCTCATTTCTGATTTGTCATCTGGCTTTGGTAGTCATTTCTGCTTACTGAAAATTCCATGTCAGCTTGATTTTATTTTTATTGCCTAACAAAGAGTTAAAATCATGCCATCTGTTATGCCATTTTCAAAAGACCTATCATGTGTAGGTAGCACTGAGGAATTTAAAGTGACAGATTTCATCATGAACTAGGTACACCAGACAAATATTTCCTGCTGTTCTCACTCTGGGCTCCTGTGCATGAATCTTTCTTTAATAGAGAAATATTTTACTTTTGACTCAAGTAGTCAAATTGAAGATTTTTTCTTTGAGTGTGACATGAGGTAATCATTGCCTCAGGTGATTCCTAAAGTTAAGCATCCTGTACACTTTAAGAATGAAGGGCATTAGGGAACAGATTAATTATTGTGTACTATAGAATATTAGGGAATTTTTTTAATAGTGTGTTACTGCAGATAGAACAAAAAACATGTTTAATAATTGGTAGAAGAATAGTACTTAACTTTAGAAAAATAGGTGTGTCTAATAAAGTAACATATCAAAAGTACTTCGTTAGGCCAGGGTTGTTGCTGTTTTACAGTGCTTTACCATGTGTGAGGGCCTGAATTCAATCCCCAAACACTGTGAAAACAACAAAAAAGAGAGAAACCACAAAGTCCAGCATAAATGTTGTTTTCATAAAAAATAATTTTAATCATTATTTCTTTATTCTACATGTGACAGCATACTTATGAGTTTGCTTGTGTTTTTATCAGACTTAAAGAAAAGTTTATTCTCATTTTCTCCATTCTATTGTTTTAAAGAGGAGCACAGGACAACATTTCTGATGATCTAAATCTGTTATCCTTGTTTGAGTATTAAGAAGAAAGACTAGATTACATTTTAATCTTCATGTTATTTTTTCCACTTGAACAATACTGAATTATTTCAATTTTAAATTATATGACCTTTTTGAAATTGTAAGAGTACCATTGCACATTATGAATTGATTCTTGTTCACGTAAGATCTGAATAGTAAATATCTGGGAACCACAGTTACTTCTATATTGTATATTCTATATCTTTCCTTTTCTCATTTTTGTAAATGTTTCTCCTTATAGCTCTATTGAGTTCTATAGCTATTTTGTAATCAAGCAAAGTCAGAACCACTTCAGTATTCATTTATTTGTAAGTCCTTAATTTATCCACGAACAAGAAGAAATTGTCGGGACTCCTTTAGAAGATGATAGGGTATGTAGGCCCAGTGTGTTGCCAGTGGCCTTCATGTAGATTGGCTAGTGGATTTGATAATTGGACATCCTTTAGTTTGAAAGGAGTAGAGTTTGACTTCTGGATATGCAGATATCTGGAAAATAGAAGATAAGAGAATTTGTTTAAGGAAAATAAGAGTTTCTCATTTATTCTTTCTCATATCTACTTTGATTTTTATTATGAGCATGTTAAATTCCCCTTTCATGTACAAAATGTAATACGAAAAACTGCTTAAAGTTCTAAACTTCCCATGAAAAACCTATTAAATTTAAATCAGGGAGCAAGTTAATAAAAATATTTTTAACATCTAATTATTAAAATTACAGAAATGACTCAGTTTGCTTTTCTTCTATTCTTTTATTAATATATTGATCTTCTATATCTGAAAATAAAAAGAAAATACATGCTTAGAGGGCAATTATTTATTTTATCGAGGACATATCTTAAAAGTCAAGAAGTGAAGCTGCTTGGTAATGCTATAAATTTGAAACTGTCCTACGGCAAGACAGTACGATGCAAATATGACTTAATAAGATCACAAACTGAATTTCAGTGAAACAACCAAGATTTACATTAAATTAGGAATTTTAAAACTGATTTAGTTTGTTTTACTGAGCATTTGCTTAATAACATTTTGCCTTCTTGCAATCTTTTTAAAGACAATAATTCGTCTGTGAAATGCAGGCACATCTTCAGTAGAAAAATTGAAAGCAACAGCTCACTTTCTGAAACCACACATATAGCGATATAAAGAAATATTTCAGCTCTACAAAATTTAATAAATCATCCCATTTCCTAATTTGATCATATTAGATGCTGATGTGGAAGAAGCATTTCAAATACCATCTCCTCATTAATATACATCAGTCTGGGGAATAGAATGGAATACTTATGCAGAGATGTCACAGTTACTGTTTCTTAGTTTACTAAGTGGAACAGGTTGATGTGATACTGGGTGCTATTTGTCAATGTCTTGTTAAAATGGTTTGGGTCGAGTTATGGAGTCCAGAAAGACGGCGGCTGATAAATCAAAAGTGGATTGAGTGGACAGGAGGCAGTGATTGATACTGTGACAGGATATGAAGAAAGGAACCTTGATACAAGCATGCATGATATTGAATATGAGAAAGAAAATGGCCCTGGAGTATGGATATTATTCAAGGAAATGAGAGTAATAATATCGGCCTGAAAATATTGCTGGGTGAAGATTAGGATAGTTCTTATTAGAGCAGAATACTGTGCTAGAATGGCAGGGATAAAATTATGTAAAACTTTACGTGAGGAGAATATTTTAACCTCTGACTGAAGACTTCAGTGATTACTTATTGTTTAAGGTAGTTGTAGCCTCATTTTTGTAAGCTAATTATTAAGCGATGTATTGCTAAACATCTTAACTCCCTTTAAAAATAAAATACCATTTGTTTGTTTGGTTTTTCTTACTGGGAATTGAACCTGGGTGTGCTTTGCCTCTGAGCTACCTCCTCTACCCCTTTTTTTTTTTCTTAAATTTTGAGACAGCATCTCGCTAAGTTGCACAGGCTGGCCTCGAACTTGTGATCCTCTGCCTCAGCCTCCCAAGGTGCTGGGATTACAGGCGTGTGCCAACATGCTTGACTTAATAAAACAATATTTTTCAGGTTATCTTTTTTTTTTCTTTAAGAGAGAGTGTCAATTTTTTTTTTCACTTGGTTTTTATTTTTCCAATACTTAGCTGTGTATGTGGTGCTGGGGTTCCGACCCAGGTGCTTGCTATACCAGGCAAGCACTGTACCACTGAGCAATGCTCCAGCCCTTAGGATTATCTTTTTTTTTTTTTTTTGCCTTTATTTTGTTCAAAAAAGTGGGGCTGCTGTTGCCACTCAACGTATAGACATCTTTTAGTCTGGTATTGCCAAGTTAGGGGTAACTAAAGAAGGGATAGCATTTTGGGGGAAATGATAAAATGGATTTTTATGCCCTTAGAATAGTGTCAGTAAGCAAGTAGTAATCTTTGTATTTGGTTCTAAACATTGTTAAGCACAGTTCCTTAAGATTGTCTTAAAGAGCCGTCTACCGATGATGCAGTAATAGTGTTCAGAGACTGAACGCGTGTGTAACTAGTGTTTTACTATCACTAGGCTTCAGCTTATAAAATTCAAGTATTAATTTAAAGTGAAAAGTCTGCATTGCATACTTTGCCACCTTTTTTAGAAGAGGCATTTTGAATGGCAAATGAAAAACCCCTTGTGGATGAGCCATTTCACAGAGGTAATTGTTCTTGTGAGATGTTGGCTGATGTCAGGGAGTTGTTGGTGGGAATCTTGATTGATCTGAGTTTTGCCCTTGACAGTGGTAACTCGATAGGACTTTCTTTGCCTTCTCAGGAGAAGAGTTCCATATCCAGTATAAGAGGGTCTTTGGAAAGGCCTTCGGTTAACTTTCACTTATGTGGTCTGTGAGAGATGAAGAGACGTGGAGTTGCCAGGTACTTGTCACTAGAGTATTTGATTTTTGTGTTCAGTGCCTTTTCTTTTTCTGAGAATTTAATACTTTATTGTACAGTTTTTTTGTTAAGTATGCAGTAGAAAACATTTAAATGAGGCATTGTGAAATAGTTATTGAGGTGACTTAAATCAGTAGTGATGAATTCATCGACATTTTTTTTGTAGCCCTTTATAAAAACGCAATGTGAATTTTATTCCTGGATTCCTGAAAACTAATTTAATTAGGTAAAAGTTGTTATTTTGGGGTTTATCACTTCAGTATTTGGAAACCAGATAAATAACATAGTATTAGAACCTTTATAAATTCTTAACCGTGTCATTTACTTTCACAAGCTGTTTTATGAGGTTTAGAATGGGATTTGAATATTTAAGGAAGGAAAACAGTCATTTCCAAATCACACAGTATATTTCTTAATAGTTTTCTAAAGTTTGTCCTCTAATGTGTCCTTTACAAGGCAGCTGAACGGGTGCAGAGCTGATGGTGCTCCCTTAGTTCAGTGCTCTTTGAGCTTGGTAATAATCACTCCTTACTTGACTCTCATTTGTAACATGGAGAAATTGTTGGAGATGGGGTTTAAATTAGAAGGTGCATGGAAAGAGCTCTGGATCAGCATCCTGAGTTTCAGTGACCTCATTTTTGTTTTATTTTTTTTTTAATTTCTTATTTTATTAGGGAGTTGAGTTATTGTGCAATCATAAATGAATATAAAGTAACAATGTGATGTGCATTTGATCCTAGACCAGAATTACCCTCGCATCTCTCACACCCCAGTCTCTTGATTTGTCTATATTTCGCCCCTACAAGAGATATAAATGCTTAGACTGTGAATTTTACAGAATTAAATGATTCCATAAATATTATTTGGATTCTCAGGGGGGTAAAGAGTGTGCTACATTGTTGAGTGTCTTGCTAGATCCCTCCCTATCCTTCCTTCCCCTCCCCTCCCACTCCCTACCTCTTCCCCTTCCCCTCTGCGTATCTATGGTTGCCCTAGATTATGTGTTTCTATGCCTTTGCTGGGTCCAATACACGAGTTTGAGTACTTTTCACCCAAGCCTGGGTTTAGCTCCAGCCTCCACAAATGAGGGAAAATATTCAACCCTTGTCTTTCTGGGTTTGGCTGACTTCACTCAACACGATTTCTTCCATTGCCATCCATTTACCTTCAAAGGCTGCATTATCCTTTGTAGTAGATGAGTAGAACTCCTATATATATATATATACCACAGCTTTTGAGTGAGGCCCATCTGGGTTGGTTCCCTAATTTAGCTATTATAAATTGAGCTGTTATGAACATAGATTTTGCTGTGTCCCTGTAATGTGCTGATTCTAACTCCTCTGGGAAAATACCCGGAGGAGGGACAGCTGGATCGTGTCCTGAATCCATCCTTAATGTTTGAGGATTCTCCATGCTGCTTTCCAGAGCAGCTGTACCTGTCTGCAGCTCCACCCACAGTGTGCTAGTGTTCCTATCTGCCTACAGCCCCTCCAGCATGTTATTGTTTATATTCTTCATCTTTGCCAATCTGACTGAGTGAGGTGAAATCTTAAGGTAGTTTTGATTTTCATTTCTGATTACTGGTGATTTAGAACACTTTCTCATGTATTCATTGGCTAGCTCAGTTTCCTCTATTGAGAATTTTCTATTTAGCTCTTTGGCCCATTTATTGATTGGATTAATAGTTAGTGTTTTTGGTATTAAGTTTTTTGAGTTCTTTGTAAATTTGGGATGTTAGTCCCCTGTTGGAGGAATCACAGGCCATGTTATCTCCCATTCTGCACATCGTCTCTTGACGATTTTAATCATTTCCTTAGCTTTGCAAAAGCTTTTTAGCTTAATGGCATGCCACTCATTGATTTTTGATTTTCATTCTTTTGCTTTAGGAGTCTTGTTGAGAAAGTCTTTGCTATTCTCCAGTGCTGGAATATTGCAGTGATTTCATTTATAAAATGAGTATTGGACTCATTCTAGTTCTAATTTGTTTCTGAATTGTATGAAACTATGTTTTATGTGTATATTATTTAAATGAAACACTTTTTAAAAAATCATTTCCCACTGTTGATTTTTTTAAAGTTAGCCTCCTAAGTCTCAGTGTCCTCATGTAAAATGAATATTGAACTCATGTGCAGCTGGCAGCACCCTCTCTTAACGTTGGGAACATCACAAAAATGTGAAATGCTTTGTGCTGTAATGTAACGGCTACAGTGCCACTGGGTGATAGGAAACTTGCAGCTTCATTATTGTCTTGTGGGACCGTGTTGAGCTGGCAGTGCAGTCCATCAGGGACTGAAACATCATGAGGTGGTGCAGGGCTGTCTTCATCGTAGATGAGGAAGCTGGGATGCAGACGGCACCCTCATGGTTCTAAATAGCGGCGCAGAAGTGGTTCCAGGTATGCTGATTCTGTCTTCTCATGTGAGGTGGCTTCCTGCTTTCCTTCTCAAGTGTTTCAGTAGGTGGAGATGACGTTGAAGAAGTGAGAGAATTCTGGAAGAGAAAAGCCGGGCAACTTTGTTCTTGGATAGATAGTTTGAAGGCGAGCTGTCTGCTTGGGGATGATGAATTGAGTGTGAAATGAGTCCCCACATGTAAGTACCAGGACCGGCAATGGAGGTGAAAGAAATGTGCTCTATTCCTGTAAGGACGCAGTTAAATAAATGCGTGTCTCTGTTGTTCTGTTATTTACTAGGGAGTGCATATTTACAACATTTTTCCAAAATAAAGAAGCCCAGATCACGGGTCTAACCACGGATGTAGTAGTCTTTTATTCAGGTCATCATTTATTTTTATTAGTATTTCCTTGACTGAAATCAAAGTAGTCTTACTTTGACATTAAAGACAGATGGATTTTTAATCCCTAAATTTATAGGATTAGTGAATTCATTTACAAAACAGGGTATCCTCACCTGTTACCCCACTCCCACTTCTCCGTTGTGTTGCTTTAATTAGAATTTTCTTGTTTATACTGTAGAACCCAAATTGGCAAAAGGGGAACTGTTTTAAGTATTAGATAGGAAGTCCCCCAGTTTTTGAATAGAAGTTCAGTGGTTCACGTTGAATAGAAGAGCTTACGTGGTCCTGTCATGCTGGGCCACTGAAATAAATGCCTACTACTTAGCTTTGAGATGACACTTCTAGTTTCCAGGTGTTTTAAATTAGGGTTGAGACTCTCAAGTCAGCATTCGTTGTTTGCCTGGCCTTGAGAAGGAGCAGATGCAGGGTAGCAGGCTTCTCACTCGGCAGCACGCCTTCTCCGTAGTGGCATTACATAGAAAGCACGTACAGTGCGTCATAGACATTTCCTCAGCTTGGACTCTGGTGTCTTCCTGCCCTTCAGTTCTCCATCATTGGAGCACCGATGACCACGGTGAGGGCCCAGATTCCCCGAGGACAGCATCAGGGCTGGGAACCCTATCTGGAGACTCCTCAAGTGACGGAGCGTGCCCTTTATCACTTAGCATGTTAGGGCTCCTGCTTGGTTTTCAGCCAAGTTTCCGTGGTTTGCAGAGTGGGATCGTGACCCTGAACCAGCTGAGTGGAGGGTCTGTCCGATTGACTTCCATCATTCCTCTTTATTGGTATAGAGAACCAGAAACTGACCGTACTTCTTCATGTGATGTTTCGCATAGTATCAAGTTAAAGGCATTTAGGACATGCTTTTGGGGTTGCAGGGATTTTTTGGGGCAGTGGCTGTACTTTTTCAGTTTCTCCTTTTCTTTCTCTGTTTTTTTTTCTTTACGTTGGGGATTGAATCAAGGGCCTCACCATACTGAGTATAAACTCTCCTACTGAGCTATGCCCCCAGCCCCTCAACTGTATTTCTCATGCTTCAGTCCAGCAGTGATGTGAGAGAAGATGGGGACTGTGTGGGAGTGCTTTGCTTCCTGAACAGAGCTCAGCCCCAGCTTTACCAAGGAGGCTCGTCAGGCAGTGCTGCTGGACCCAGCTCACAGCTGCTGAGCTTCCTCAGCTTCATCAATAGCGCCTTGAATCTTGGCAGACACTGAAGCCTCGTCCCTACTCTAGTGAGCTTATTGTCTGTAAGGTTTTCTTTCTATTTTTTCTCTTGTCTGCTTATTATTTGGTATTATAATGGCTTTTATTTTTGAGAGAGAGAGATGAGGGGTGGGGAGAGACTGAGAAAGATAATCAATTTTATTTAGTTTTTTAATCTGGGTTTATTGCTTCAACACTTAGTTATGTATGTGGCGCTGGGGTTTAAAACCGGGTCCTGGCGCATGCCAGGCAAGCGCTGAAACTGCTGAGCCACTGGTCCAGCCCCTGAAGCATATGTTTTTTTAATGTTTTAAAGAGAGAGGGAGTGTGCGAGAGAAAGAATCAGTTTAGTTTTTCACAAGGCTGTTGTTGCTCAGACGCTTTGTTGTGTATGTGGTGCTGGAGTTCAGACCCCTATCCTTGAGCATGGCAGGCAAGTGCCCATAATCACTGAGCTGTTGGGAACATGAGGTTCAGCTGGCTTGTAGAAGAATTGGTGGTAAACAACTCTAAGGGGTCCAGCTGGCTTGTAATTAGCAAATTGCCTGACCGCATGACTAAGCTGTTCGGCCACTCATTTGTTACAATTGGAGAAAGGTGTTTGCATTGTACCCTATTGGCTGTTGTAATGGATAAATAGAGTAGCAGCTAGTCA
>PVKS010047423.1:0-12836 GCA_004027875.1 Aplodontia rufa | reverse complement strand
GAGTTAAATCCAGATAAGATGTAATGCTTTACAATCTAATACTTTTTTAGAGTTATAATGGGAAGGGGAAGGGAGGGATAAGGGAGGGTAATGGGGGGGCACTCCTGGGGATAATTGCAATATCCAGAATATATTCACATTTTATACACATTTTATATTATTTTGTTAAAATCTTGTAAGGTTGTTCAAAAATAAAAAAGTTAAAAAAAAATAAAAAAAAAGAAACTTCTCACCAGTGGAAGTCCAGAGAGCCCATAAATATATGAGAAAATGCTCTACCTCATTAGCTATAGGGGAAATGCAAATCAAAACTTCCATGAGATACCATCTCACTCCTGTTAGAGTGGCAAAAATGAAAAATTCTAACAACAACAGATGTTGGAAGGGCTGTGGGAAAAGAGGAACACTGTTACACTGCTGGTGGGACTGCAAACTGGTTCAGCCACTATGGAAAGCAGTGTGGAGAATCCTCAAAAAATTAAGGATGGAACCACTTTATTACCCAGCCATCCCATTCTTGAGTATTTTCCCCAAAGACTTAGAATCAGCATATTATAGTGATATGGCTTCATCAATGTTTATAGCAGCTTACTTTACTATAGCTAGATTATGGAACCAACCCAGATGCCCCTCACTTGATGAGTGGATACAAAAACTTTGGTACCTATATACATTGGAATACTACTCAGCCATTAGAGAAAATGATATTATGGCTTTTGCAGCCAAATGGATGGAGATGGAAAGAATAAATGAAGTATAACAATCTCAGAGACTCAAGGGCTGAATGGTATCTCTCATCTGTGGAAGCTAGAATACATGGGGAAGCAGTATGTTAGACAGCTAAGCTAACAATAACTTCAAATTGTATGATTCCCAACTCAACAGGGAGATGACTCCCTAGGATACTTGGAGTTGTAGGGAGGAGGATAGGAGGGAGGGTGTAGGAAGAACTCCTAGCAGACTGGAGAGTGGGAATATGGAGGAATCATCTCAGAAGGAGATCTCTGTCCTCCATGAGATATCAATTTAACTCAGGAGTTCTTCTGGGGGAAACAGCAACAGGGGGAACCCAAGCTGGGCATCCATGATATGGCATTAGCCCTGGCTAACTAAGTATATATACAATGGTTCTTGAATGTTTAATAATGTTTCCCCCTCAATTGTATCTCTATATCCATCTAATAAATAAATTTTTAAAAAATTATTTCATTCTCTCTCTTTCCTTCTCTGTTTAAAAAAAAGCTATAACAATAGATTCTCTAGAAGCTTAGAGAGTCTGGTAAGAACCCCTCAGATGACATAATCCCTGCACTGGAGTATAAAGACAAACAGGTGTTGGAAAGATAGGAATATTAAAATTCTTACTAAGGAGAACCACCTGAGAAAGAACAGCAAGACAGGATGAGCAGGGTTTGTACCACGATGGTAGAGACCACACCTAACTGCATTGCTGGATGCACAAGGTGGATGAGGGAAACGCAGTTGAAGTGGAATTGTGGTGGGCCTTCACCACTGCACTGAACAGTTCAGCCTTCCTGCCATCAAACAAGTAGATAATATCAAAACTTTCTGAGCAGATATTAAACATTAAGTCTTCTTTAATTGGTTATTTTTTGCATATGAATTTGATAATGACTTCTCCCACTAAGATGCTAACATTGCTAAAGGGTTAGGAGGTAAAAGAGAAAGAAATATTTCCAATTTTTGCGGGTCTTAAATGGTGTGCATTTTAGGAAGTGAATGTACTATACATTTTAAGAAAGCACGACCAAGTACAACTCCAATGTGAGGATTAGCATCTCCATTGGTTTGTCATTAAGACAGATGTCCCATCTACATGCATGTGCTGCCTACAAACTGTGTCCTTGCATGTACGAAAGTCCACTCATTTGTGGTATAAGCTAAGCAGACACAATTTCTCCTTCTCCAACATCTGGACATGGATTGCTGTCCAAGAAGGGTGAGTGCATATAATCATCACCCAGGGTACAGTTGTACCTTGTTAAAGGTACAAGCTATGTGTCTACTTCTTAGTTCAGCACTAAATCATACTTCCCTCTTGACTTATCTTTAAAATCCAAAAATGAAGGAAAGATTATTTCCTGCTAAGAATTCTAAAACAAAAACATTTATTCTAAATAACTGGAGATGTTGCTAACACATTGATAATGAAAACAAACAAAATAGTAAGCTTCACAAGTATAGGTTTTAACAAGTTTGCATCTACATCTGTGCACATTTAAGGAAAAGGCTTAAAATATAAAAATGGAAGAATAAATTTCCCATTTCACTCCTTATCGTCTTTCCCCTTGCATAATGTAGGAAACAAGTGTAATCCGAGATTCACAGTTCTAAAAAAAAAAAAAATCTTTAATTCAAAGATGAACTTGGGTATGACCTCAGAGAATTCAGAACTGACGCCACGTTAGTCCTTTAATAAACTGGACTCAGCAATAACTGATCTCAAGGAAAATTCAATCAAAACCAAAGTCTTATCTTTCTTCAAAAACAGGACAGTTGAGAATTGAATGTGATGTCCTGGAAAAATCGAAGAAGAAATAACATCAAACTAGTTTGTTCCTGAAAACAAGGCAACAAGAAATTGATGGCATTTTCACCTATGGTTTTTTTACTACAAAAGATCCTGGGCTTAGAAGCCATGTCACTTGACTCTCTTAAAATCCAACATAGAGACAGAGACCGAGAACAAGGAACCATGATGGTGACATTTCTAAAGTAATTTTGAAGTAGAATCCAAAGAGGTCTTGGAACCAATAACTGTTAGTCCTTTGAACAGGTAAAAGTTTTCCACTAAAAAGTGTTCGGCCTCTCTTCTCAATTTTTCCTTCCTTGAATGCAGTAAAGGAGAGCAAGGAATAGAAAATGAAGAAAAGGGAGAGCCTATGGGCTCGTTCTCATTTCCTGCTCAGAAATATCTGTTATGAAGGAACTGAAACAGCCTGCACTTCATCTCTTTTCATAGCTTTAAAGATAGATAAGTAGAAAAGCCAATTTCTAAGCAACTAGAAAGAGCTTACCCATTTACACACTATATCACATTCCCAATCTTCACAAATACAAACAACAACAAAACAACGATTGTACAAAATCTGGTCTGCAATTTTTCTGTAAAATGAATTAGAGCAGGGATGAGGCTTGTCTAGTCCTGTGATTTCACTCTTTCAGTTTAATGATATGCTTCATTGAATAGGACAAACTGTAAAATTTTGGAGAACTCAACCTCAGTTCACTGTGCTAAAGCCCATGAAGTACATTGTGCATATGAATGACACACATCTGTCATGTAAATCCTGGCACAAAGAAAGTACACCATGTTAACAACCTCGGGTTTCTAAAAGAAGGACAGTGAACAAACAGAGATCTCATACACTATAGAACAGAGAATTAAATTGCTTATTCTAATCAGGAAATTTACATATGCAAACTAGGAAGACTTCTAGAACTCTTACCACATGAATTTGACCCAGAAACAAGCTTTCATCAGAAGATATCATCCTTTATACTTGGACCTTCTACATAGGAAGTGCAAGGATATTTAATTTAATCAACTGAACAAAGGAAAAGGAGTATCTTTACTTATTATTGGATAAAATAGTAAATGAGCTTACTGAATATGATCAGTGTAATAGCTGTTTATGAAAACTATGTGCCTTGCTCTTCCACCAAGATGGAAGAGACTTGATTTCTTTCTATTTTTCTTTTTTTGAGAGGTACAGTGAGAGAGAGAGAGAGAGAGAGAGAGAATCAATTTTTATTTAGTTTTTCATGTGGCCTTTGTTGTTCCAACACTTCGTTGTGTATGTGGTGCTGGGGTTCAAACTCATGTACTTGCACATGCCAGGCAAGCACCATAACCACTGAGCCACCTCTCCAGCCCTGAGACTTGATTTCTAACCTTGAGGAGCTCATGTTTTAATAGCAGAGACAAATAAATAAATATATTACACACACCCCACTGTGACAAAGACTGACTAGCATATATAAATGATGCTTAATTAAACTGAAAAGAAAGAAACTGAGGCTCCATGATAGGTGCCCTAAAAGAACTTCTTGATCTAAGAGTCTCAAAGGACAGGTGGAAATAGGCCTGAGAATAGACAGGTGTTCCCAGCAATGAGGCAGCCCAACCAAACTAGAGAGGCAGAAAGTGCATTGTGCCATATGAAATCAGACTACTCCTCACGTGTTAAAGTCAAGGAAATTTTGGAAAATAAAGTATATCAGTCAGGATCTTGGAGGAACTAACACAACAAAATCATGATATTCCGAGTAAAGCTGAATAAAGGGTCCATTAGCAAAGGTATATATATGGTGTTGAGAAATGACATGTACAAGTATCCAGGGCCAAATGGGTATACAGAAGGAAACAATAGCTGAAATCCAGAAGCAGAGACTGCTTTGCAGGAGCAGAGACTTGACAGATCAGCCAGCCACCAGAGCCACTCAGAGAGGGAACTGGAGGAAGAACACTCCTGACCTCACCTGCCCTCCTGTCCACTCATGGTGTCTCTACTGATTAGTGATGACCAAGAGCTAGAGTCAGGGATCAGCTGGCATAATCTCTTCCGGTCCAAAAGCCTCAGCATAAAACAGACAGAAAGGTGGAGTTTAGGTCTAGAGGACCATTTAAAACACCCGACAGGAGGTATCACATGCTGGATGGGTTTCACGTGAGTTCACCTCTGAAAAGTTCATTCTTTAAATTATCTGTTAGTATGTTTCTTTTTCCCTAAAGGTTTTGCAGCTCTCCTCAGAAGCCATTCTTTGTGATCCACACAACTTCCTTTTCTGTAATTTAACCTCAATTTTAATGTGACTTTTACCATTGTCATTTGGGTTTATGTTTGTCTCCCTAAATAGGTTCAGAGATCTTCCAGGAAAAATGTCACATGTCACAGTCAGTTTTGTATTTCCAGTGCCCAGCAGGAGTAAATGATCACCTACTTTTTGTTAAATTGGGTATAAATAATTACATCCATCATCCGAATCATTCACTGAATCAGGGAGTTAGGCTGGCTATGAAAAACACTGTGCATTCCTACCACTCTCAATATGTCCAGATAACCTGCACCTGGATGCTCACGCATCTGCAAAGCTGAGATTATTTTATTATCCAGATGACACACAGAAGTGAAATGCAATATAATTATCCAGGAGCCAATAGAACAGCCAAATACTTTCAGTCATGCAGATATTCACTAGAGAGCATACTATTTGCTAACTAATAAGCACCAGTATTCAAAACCATTGGATTCAGTTTCAACCAACATTTTCAGCAGCCTCGTCTGCATCAGATGCTTATGGTGTCTGGTGATGGTCACAAGGACTCTGTGGGATAGGGACCAACTACCTTACTTTAGATAAGGACAATGGACATCATTGTTAAGTGCCAAACATAAACAAAAACTCTCTTTTTTCAACTGAGGTTGACTTTTCCCCACATTAGAATGACCTCTTTTGTTCATCTGAGCAATAAATGTTAAAAAAAATTTGTATTTTATTTAACTATATATATAAGAGGATGCTTTGGTGCCTGTTGAAGATGTACGTATTTAGTACATAGCTATAAACATGTCAAAATTTGCAGGTGATATTGGTTATTTGGGGAAAGGTGGAAAGAAAATATCTTACAAAAAATAAAAACAAGGGAATAATTACCAGGACTAATTATATTCTGATATGACTTCTAACAAATTAATAAGCATATAGTAATAACCTTAATGACAAATATTAGATAGACATGACCTTGAATATTTTCTTGAGTATTTTGCTATAAATCTACGAATTGCAAGCCACTTGCTTGGAGTTCATGGTAATGAGATTTTATGGGAAAGACTGAAAGTCATTCCAGAGAGCCAGAAAAGTTTAATTGTTAAAAAAAAAAGAGAGAGAGAGAAAGACACATTGACACATTAGAAAGCAAAATAGAGTGTGGCAGAGCAAAGTATAAAACTCCAGCTTTGTAGCTATGGGTGCCAAATTCATTAATAATACAGACTTTAAAATCCTTTCAAGAACATGAGCTGAAGAAGTAGAACCACTGCTGGTACAGATAGCAAATACAGATCAAATGGGCTTCGTTTAAAATATGGTGGCTTCAGATAAGACTAATTAGGAGGATGACAAAAACAGTCAATAAAAGAGAAACAAATCGTATTCTTAAATACTGGCAAGAGCTAATGGAATTAGTTGAATTTTTTTCCTCTTTTTCCATTAGGAAGTGAAAACTTTTCACAACTTTAGCTGCTCGTTTGGTATGTTTTTATTGTTCCTATTTTGTGTTGGGGTAGTTTACAGATTTGTTCCATGTGACCAGAGGTGCTGCTGACTCCAAGGACAGACAGAATAGAAGCCAGCAGTTGGGGAGTCAGGGAAAGGGACAAGAAGAGGATATAGGCTGGTGAAAAGGGACCAGACAGGCAGAACAGCCCAGAATCCACTTGGGAGGCTACGACTGCTTTCCTTTTTCGTTTATATTTTTCACAAGAAGGATTCTCTCTTCTGCTGCTTTGGGTGGCTCTCAATCTTCAGGTTACCTCTTGTTTGGGTTATATACTGCAGCAAGAAAAATTATCCAAAAGATTTAGTGGATCTACAGCAACAAGAAGCTCATGCTTCTTTAGTTTGGGCTGAGCTCAGGGAGGACAGGCCATCTCTGAGTGACCATGCATCAACTCCAGTGTCGAAGGCTCACTGCCTTGATGACCCCACACGTGTGGCCACTAATTGATACAGACCCTCAGCTCTCTACAGAGCCTGTGCACCATGGCCGGATCTGGCTGCTCATAGCAGAGTGTTCTCAGGGTGGTTAAATTCCAATGTGGAAGCTTCCAGGTCATTTAAGGCTTTCGCCTGAAACAGCAACAACATTGTTTGTGCCACATTTTGAACACTGAAGAAGGTCATCACAGCTCAGACTCAAAGGAAGGGGCCACACACGAGTGTAAATATCTATAAGCATTAGGTTTGGATTACGGGGCATTATTTGGAAGGGAATTATTGTTAGATAAAAAGTGACAATTTGCCCACCTATTTATAAAAGAGAATGTTGATATTTGACAAGAAGGATAACCTCTGTGATGGTTAATGATGCTAAAACCACATTCTAACAGAGGCTGAAGTTTGCTCCAAGCAATAAACACCTTTGGGGGCTGGAACAGGTTCAGTGGTTACACCGCTGACCTGGCATGTGCAAATACGTGGGTTCAAACCCCAGCACCATGTACACAACCAAGTGTCTAAGCAACGAAAGCTACATGAAAAACTAAATAAAATTCATTGTCTTTTTCTCTCTCTCTCACAGTCCCTTTGTCTTAAAAAAAAAAAAAACAAGAAGTAAACACCTTTCATCTGAGTTAATGTCACCCAAGACTAACACCCTACGAAATCGACAAAGTACTATTATCACCATAATTTCAAAGATGGGATCCTTTCTCTACAGGATTTTGAAACACATTTCTTATGAAAGGGGACATTTACCAGCCATAGCCTGACCCACCGGCTCTCATTTCCCTGCTCAGAACCACATTTACCTAGTTACACTCCCCTGTGCTTACTTCAGCACAACTGTACAGCTCAGCTGCTGGTGAGTATGTGGCACAGAATCACAATGACACATTTGAAAAGGGAATCATTTCTTCAAACATTTTGCGAGTCTTGCATGATCTGGACCACCTGAGAAAGGTTGTTCAAGGGAAAATTCTCAGCTTTGCCTGCTACCACCAAGGGAGGCCAGTAGGATTTGCATTATAGAGTTACAAAGAGTGGATCTGCCACAGGAGGAACACGCTTAATTCAATTTCCACTAGATCTCTTCTATTCCTTTTAGAGAGCTTACCACCCTCATCACATCATTGAAGTCTTAATTTCTTCATCCTTGATGATCAGTGAAAGCCTAGTTATAAGGATCGAGATAAAATGAAATCAACTGGGAGAAAATGAGAAAAATCAAGTGTGTTGTATGTTGCAAATTTTGTGCAAAAGTAGTTTCATGGTGATATGTATATAGGAAGATAGACTTTAAGCATCTCAGTCACTTTTATCCCCCTGACAAATGTTTTATCTGATACTCTTATACACTGGGATTGACAGTTCCTACTGTTGTAACTCGCACTGCAGGGGTTTTTGAGTATGCTATATAAGGAAAATATTTTAGGGATTTTACAGATGTTAAAGAGGTCTCCAAGATACAAACGCTAATCGTGGGTGAGAAGAAGTCACTTGAGAGATACTGAATGCGGAGTTTAGTGTCTCCAGGGCACTTGAAATTTCCACAAAGGAAATTCTTGCTCACAGTAATTAGCCTCTCCCAGTCATGCCTAAAGATGAAGACGTTTCCTTTTTCAGAAACAATGTCAATTTCTTTCTGAAATTATCAAATCATCATAGGTTGACAAAATCATGGACTTCATACTTTTCAGGTACTCTGGGAAATATGAAAGAAATATAAGCTATGTGTGGAGTGTGGAGGAGGTTGCTAACTCCACTTTAAAATAGCCTATAATGCTACAACAGACTAGATTTTTAATAAAAGCTGGAGGGCTGGAGTGGTGGCTCAGTGGTTTCAGTGCTTGCCTGGCAAGCATGAGGAACCAGGTTCAAACCCCAGCACCACGTACACAACTAAGTGTTGGATCAATGAAGGCCATGTGAAAAACTAAATAAAGTTGTTTCTCTCCTTCTCTGTCTCTCTCACTGTCCCTCTCTCTTTTAAAGAAAAAAAGCTGGGATGGGTGAGAGGTGTAACTAGAACTCATGGAATAGAGAGACAAACCCTAGCAAGAGACCAGGGCAAGATGGTAAAGCTCCTTAAAGATAGGGACTAAATTTCATTTTAATATCCATTTCTGTGTCCAAGCATTAAGAAGTGACTGACAGTAGTTAATGGATTTTAATAGGTTCCTGAAGATTAAGATGGTCCAGGGAGAGGTGCAAAGAAGGTATTTAAGTTGGAGGGAGAAACTTGGAATGAGGATTCCTGCTAAGAATTTAAAGACATCTCGGAAGGGAACTCCAGCTATGCAGGGCTCCAGCTACGCAGGGCTCCTGAGACCAGCCCAGGAGTTTGGGCTTTCTTCTAAGGCAATAAGGAGCAATTATTGTCTGCTTTTAAGTATGAGATTCTATTTTGTCAAAAAAAAAATTCTGGAGTAAAAACTTTCTGTCTTTCATTTCCAACATTGAGAGTTCAAAGTCTTATAGAATTCTAGTGTTAACGAAGAGAATAAAACCTTAAACAGTGAGTCATTTTTCAATGATAGAATTATTTGTCTTTGATTAATCATGAGGATATTTCCTTTCTGATTGTGTCTCCTTTCATCTATTTCTATTTCGTACATTTCTTAGATACTACTAAGAAAATGTACTCCTTTGAAACCCTGTAATAAGAGATTTACTTTTGTACTCATTTTTTTTTTTTGCTTTTGTACAAAGAGGCATTATATTTGTGAAGATGTGGTGCAATCTCAGCGAGTCAGGTAAGGCCTCCGGAAGCACAGTGGCCTCCTATCAGTTATTGTCTTGAAACAAAATGTCTAATGATGCCTCCTTAAAGAAATCTTAGTACAAGTAAACAATCACAGAGTCACTTGGTCACCAAGTAAATGAAAATGTGGAAAGAGAACTATGTCTTAAGCAAGGGTTGTTTTGGATGGGAATTATGAAAATAGGGTATGACTTGCAATTTTTTCTCGTATGTTATCAGAATCAAATCAGCTCTGCTAGACCAGCATGCAGAGTGCCTAGTGCATTCATCCTGCACATGCTTACGGAAGGAGGCAGGAAGAGATAACCCTGCCACAGCTAAGCCCGGCTCCATTTCCAGATAAACACCAAAGTCAGCGAACAAGTGTGCCTGTGCAGCCCTGAAGTACAGTCAGACCAGCCCTGCCTGAGCCCCTGTTTTCTACAGGAATGCTAATTTTGGAACCACCCTGATCTGCACTTAGCAGATCTCCAACCCTTGCACACAGATTTAGAATTGTACCTGACATATCCTAAAATGATACTTTGATTTTCCACTCTCAAACCATGCAATTTTACTTTCTAAAACTTCAGCTGAGAACGAATGCATTTAACATTTGGCTCTGGCAGGAAGAAAATGTTTCAATATAGAAATATGTGTCTCCATGAACACAATTGTTAATTCAAAGTCTGCCTGGCAATCAAAGAGGATGAGTGTGTAGCACATAGTAGGTATTCAATCACACTGTTACACTGAATAGGTCATGATTTAAATGACCAGAACTTGACACAGTAAGCGTATTATGAGGGAAGTCATAAATTTAAAAAAAAAAAAATGGTGTCCAGAACAATCAGAGTTGAGAGAAAAAAGATTCATGGTTCCCAGACAAAACAGAGATGAGGAACCTAGGGGCACTGGAGAAAGATCCATCAGAAAGAACATTCATGTTATCCTGTTTTGTTCCTAACAAACCAATGTCTGAGCGTAAAATATCTGCCACTCCCCATGCCGCGACCAAACATATGGTTCCAGGATTTGATTCTGAGGACCTCAGGATACTAATGGCTGAGCACACAGTGTATTCGAGTTCCACTTCCCCATATGACTGGCTCTGAAACAACAGCACAATCTCTTCCTTTGTCTAGACCACAGCTTCACCTGCTAAGGAAAGATTTTGAAATACGGCTTTGGTAATGCCTCCATTCCACATAGTCTCGAAGCTATTTTTCTCCCTCACTCTCTACTGTAATCCCCAAACTCCGCAGACAGGAAAGTTTGCTTTCAGGTAAGTAGTTGTAAAAGCTGGAACAACAGAATTATCAAGTCTGAATTACACAATTACCAAGCTTGAGCTCCTGGGAAGATGAAGGTCCAATTAGGAAGCTTGATGAGGCAGCTAACTTGGCAGAGGGAAGCGCTGAGGTGGCCAAGTGGGCAGCTGTAAGGAAAATGAGGATGTCCCTGTGCCCCGCCTCAGGCAGCTGTGGGAATCGGGGTCCTGCAATATTAACTCTGACTTTCATCTATTGAGTGTCTATTCCATGTTGACACCATTCTAGACGAGCAGATATGAGTTTAACACAGAAAAGGCCCCTGTGCTTTTGGAGACCCATTCCAGTGAAGGGAGCTAGATAGGAAACCAAAATGTACAATATCAAGATAGGGGCTCATGCTGAGAAGAGAGATGCATGAGGCCAGAGGGAGCCAGCGCGCCTGGGAGATGTTGTCAGAGATGGCTGGTCTTTCAGGGGTTTCAGAGGAGGTGATATTTGAAACAACCTGCAAGAAATGAGGAAGCGGCTACATGGATAATTCAGGGACAATTATTCCAGTCTGGAGGAACCAAAAGTGCTAATTAAGTCATACAGTTTTAATGTACTTGGGAGCTGGAAGAACCATAAGGAAACCCAGGTGACTGGAGGGTTGAAGGGAAAAAGGGGAACGGTGCAGATGGCCCATTTACTCAGGACATTGTGGGAGGTGTTAATGCTGGTGGGGACCCCAACTTTTCATCTAAGTAGGAAACATTCAGGAGGCTTTGTAGTTTGGAAACAAGTTGTAACCTAAATGTTATACAGATCATTCTGGATGTGTTATAAAGGATTTCAAGGGAGTAAAAATATAAGGGGAAGAACAATTTAGGAAGCTATCATAGCAAGTAAGACATGATGGTGGTTTGGACACAGTGGTAGTGATAGAGATGGTGAAGGTAATACGATTCTATATTTTGTGGGATTTGCTGATGGATTATGACACCCCAAAGAGTGAACTCGTCTCCGTCTGTGCTTTCAAGAGATAAATTTGTGGCTGAGGGCACAGCAAGTACAAATAAAATCCAAGCAAATGTGACCCTCCCGCCACTTGAGGCCACAGAATAATGAGGCGCGGAGTTGAATGTAAACTAAGGAAGTTCCCTCCAAGGACTCTCTGCAGCATCCTTTTGCGCATGCATGTCACAAGGCAATTCGCCGCAACTTTGTATTCAAAGTCATCAATATTCTCCATCTCCTCGAAGTTACCAAGTCTTAGAAAATGAAGCCCAATCCAGGCAAGGGCAACACAGCCTGTCAACCACATGGTGACAAACTTAAAGTAAGGAACATGCAGTTTTTCCCAGGCTGAACTTGGAAATCAAGAAAATCTGATTAGGAACTCAAACCCCTGTGGTGGAAAAACGGGCCATCTACGGGAAATCATGAGCCTGGCTTTATACTTGGTTGCTTGACTGTCAGTCATGTTCTGATAATTGGCAGTAGCACCATGTCACCATAATTTTCTTTTCAGAATACGCCAGGATCTAAAATATTTGTAAAATGCTCATTTTAACAACATCTCAATGGATATGCAGTGAGCTTTGACTATTTCAACCCCTGATGTGTCTACAAGTTATGTATTTCATCTCATGAACCCTAGTGCTGCCCATGGTGACTGTTGGTACAAAATACCCCAGAACATCTTCATCCTGCTGACACTCACACACACCTTGCATGAGTTAGGCAACTTAATTTTCATTATAAGTGATGTTGATTAAAAACTTGTGTCTATGAGTTACTTGTGAATAAGTTGATCACTCCTTCTTAGACAATATTTTTTTTCAGATTTATAATCCATGCTAAAGCTTTCCTCACTTCGAAATCTCTAATTGTTCATAATATTCTCTTACATTAGTAAAAATTAACTGATAGCACATCGTCTGTTGATCCATGCTGAAAACCAACTATGAAAAGCCAGAAGGTGGGGGGCTGGAGCGGTGGCTCGGCGGTTATGCCACTTGCCCCACATGTGCAAGTACACTGGTTCAAACCCCAGCGCCCATGTAAACAACTAAGTGTCAGAGCAACAAAAGCCATGT
>PVKS010047422.1:0-12844 GCA_004027875.1 Aplodontia rufa | reverse complement strand
CCTATAGAAGTAGACCCAGCTTGCTCTAAGCCCCCCAACTACAATCCTCTGCAGAATCCCACCTACCTGTTGCCCCTGATGCTGACAAAGTATCAGGCCCACATGGAGGCGGGGCATGGAGCTCCTCTTCCTCTCTTGGTCCCCAACCCTCATTGAGCATCCATGTCCCTGAAGTTCCCCCACTTGCCATTGTCCCTGCAAGGCATCTTGCCCTCTTCTCTCTGGGATTTATAAATAGCCAGCTGCTGTCATTTCCTGTGTTGTTTGAGTTGTCCTCTAGTGTTCTGAGTGACAAACCTGCAGCTAACGTCCTTTCCAGGTCCAAGCTCCCTTAGAGATGGTTCCTTGAGTGTGAATAAACTGGACGAAGCCAGAAAGGACCCACCATTGGGTTCACTAGTGTAAACAGTTTGCTGTAAGAGGACACCTAGTCATAGTTCTGACATGTAGGCATTGGGCTGATGGAGAAGTAACCCCTGGAAGATACGCAAATATTCATGAGCCAATGCCCTGAAGTCTCCTCAGAGCAGGTCTGCAGTGTGTAGACACTATCCTGAGAGAGTCCTCAAAACCAAACCAAACGAAACAAACAGAAACAAATAAACAGAAAACGAAACCAAAAAAACCAACAGTGTCCTGATAGTTGGCTTCTTTCATTTTAATGTACTTTCCTTGATTTCCCTGTTGTACATTTTGAATATGATGTGTCTTGGTGAGCTTCTCATTTGATTAGCCTATTGGGTATCCTATAAGCTTCCTGGATGAGCATATCCTACTCTATTTTTATACAGGAAAAATTTCTTTAACTATTTTGTTGAGAATGTTCCTTAAACCAGTCATTTGTGTTTCAATTTCTTCCTGTATCCCAATTACTCTTAGACATTCTGTTTATGTTCTGAGTTTTTTTTTCTTTTTTGTCATTGGTGTGCTCAAGCTCATTCAGCCTGTCCTCATTGTCAGAAGTTCTTAAGAGCTGAGGTTCTATTTTCCATAGAAGTTAGTCTATTATTAAATTCTTTCATGGTTGCTCTCATGCAATTGACTGCAGATTTTAGCTGTTACTTCCTTTTTCACTATGTCTGTTCTTTGATAATAGAGTTTTTCATCTCTGAGTTTTCTTACTTAGTCCCTTCATTAAATCTTCTTTTAGTTCATTGTTCCTTTTAGTTACCAGATCATTGATAATTTGTTCTAGATTTTCATCTTGTTCCCTGACTGTGGGCTCCTTGCTAGAGGAGTTGTGGGTTGAGGTGAACCTCTTCTAGATTGATTGATCATTTTTGAAAAGCTTCTTCTGAATCTTTGAATTGGGGTTCCCTGTGCGGATGCCAGTCAAGTCTCTGGATTCTTCTTCCTTACAGGTTGGGTTGGGTCTGACATCATCTCTCTGATGACCACCACTTTCTTCCAGAAAGCTGTTTGCCAGGAGCCTTGCTTTTGTTCACCTTTTGGATCTACGTTCTGGGACTTGGACCTGGCACCTGGTGGGGTTGCTGGGCAGCCACAGAATTGTTGAAGCTAAGTGGTAGGGATGCATCACTGGATTCTAGGGTCCCAGAGGTGTAGGGTGGACCAGAATGGACCAACCTATGTGCTGCGCTGGGATCTGGGATCCTTGTTGGTGAGATGGTCCCAATATATCTGGACCTGGCAGGAGTGCATGACAGCTGAGTGATGTCTGGGTGTGGGGCCTTTGGGGGTGTCTGGTGCACCTGAAGGGTGGGACTGGAGTCCTGGGCAAGCACAGATGTGGGGTGGGGTCTGTGTGGGCTTCTTCTTATTCCTTAAATTGAAGTGAATTCTTGGCCTGAGATCTCTATCTGGTTTTTCCTCTTTGGGTCTTTGCTGTTGGGCTGGGAGTTTTCTGAGCTCAAATTATGGTATCTTTAGTGTTCCTGTCCCACCTTAGTTTATCATGTGAGCCTTCTGGCTGGGGGTGGGGATGGACAAGGCTGAACTCCACAAACCCAAGTCCTCCTGAGCTAAGTGAAGATTGGGCCTGTCCCATGCCTCCTCTTCTGGGTTCAGCCTCTGAACGATGGCTGGCTCCTCACAGAATTGTGGTGTAGCTTGCTCTGAATTGCTGCATGCCTCCCACCAGACAGTCTGTTCAAAAAAACTCCCAATTTTTCCCTTTGCAGACAGCTGAGGGACACTGTTCTCCGCTTACTCAGTGGAGGTGAAGTAGGGGTGTCTCTAGTTGAGCCCAATGCACTTCCTTATAGAACTCAGCTTCTGTGCAGCAGATCAGATCACACGTTATGGTTGAGCTTCCCCCCCACACCTTTGCTTATTGGGAGCAATGGCGATCACTGCTGTTGTGTCCTGGCTGGGACAGATAAAATCCCTCTTTTCCACTTGCTGTGCCCAAATCTCTGATCCTCCAAAAAAAACTCCCCTAATTAGCATTGTGTTCTGGTGATGATTTTACCCCAAATGCAGCTCACAGCAATGGAACTGTCCTGGAGTTTTCATGGAGCCAAACAAGAAGCAGCCTCCATGCAGCTCACCATCTTGGAATATCCCATACTGTCTTCATACCCATACCATAATATTTTGATTTTTGCAGGTTCAGAGTAAGTTTTGAAATCAAAGCTATGTCCCCATCCCCCATCTCTATTTATTTTATATTTTGAGAAAGGATCTCACTAAGTTGCCAAAAGTGGCCTTGAACCTGTGATCCAGGAATTTTTGGCTTTCTGTGTCAAAGTCCTTTACCCCCTTGATTAATTTTTTCCCAAAGTACTTTTAATCTTTTCCACACTGTTTTAACTGGAATTTTTTTTCTTCATTTCTTTTTGGACACAACTGTGGATTTTGTGTCATTCCCTTTTGGAAAATTTGCTTATTGGAATTTGTGTGTGTGCAATCCTTATGCAAGATCTGTGTTAAATAGAAGAGGTAAAAGGAGGTATCCTTGACTTATTCTTTTTTTTTTAAGAGAGAGAGACAGTAAGAGAGAGAGAAAGAAAAGGTGAATCAATTTCATTATTAATTTTTCATGTGGCTTTTATTGCTCAGACACTTTGTTGCTTACGTGGTGCTGGGGATTGAACCGGGGTCCTTGTGCATGCCAGACAAACTCTGTAACTACTGAGCCACTGCTCCAGCCCTTTGGCTTATTCTTGATCATGGTGGAAAAGCTTCCAGTGTTTCACTATTGAGAATGATTCCAGCAATGGGGTTTTCATAAAGAGCCTTTATTGTGTTGAGGAAGTTTCCTTTGATTACTCATCTGTTGAGGGTTTTACTCATGCAAAGGTTTTCATTTTTCAGTTGCTTTTCTGCATCAGTTTGGACAATTGTGATTCTTCCTTCATTCTGATTATAGTATGGATTATGTTTTGGATATGTGGTGTCTCCATATCTGATGAAACAATGCAAGAATGTTCAGAGGTGAAATGATTAGATATGAGAGTTGTGATTTAATCATTGGATTAATCCATTGGTGTGGATTAACTTGGTGGTAACTATAGGTGGGTAGCATGTGGCTGGAGGAGGTAGGTCACTGGGGCATGCCTTTCGGGTATATTTGTTGCCCCTGGTGAGTGGAGCTCTCTCTCTCTGCTTTCCGTTTGCCATGTCCTGAGCTGCTTTCCTTTGTCACACCCTTCCACCATGATGTTCCACCTTACCTCAGGCCTGGAGCATTGGGATCAGCTGCCTTTGAACTGAAACCTCTGAAACCATTAGTCCCAACTAAACTTTTCCTTCTCTACATTGTTCTTTTTGGGTCTTTTGGTCACAGTGGTGCAAAAGCTAACTAAAACAGTATTTTATATGGATAATTTATGTGTTGAACCAGCTCTTTGTATGATGTTCTCCATTTAAATGACATTTTGGGGATGGTGGATGCTGGGGATGGAATCCAGGGCCTGACACCTGTTGGCAATTGTTCTATCATTGAGCCATACCCCTAGCTCTTTTTATGCTATTTGGAAGTAGGTTTTTGCCAAGTTACCCAGGATAGACTTGACCTCATTATTTTCCTGTCTCAGTCTCCTGAGTAGCTGGGATTACAGGTATGCTGCTATGCTTAATGCTTACATTATATTTTTGTAATGACATAATTACAGATAAGAACAAATTTGTGATTACTGAGGGCTATGAATTTTGGAGTGTGCCAGGGAGAGGGCTACAGGTGTGACTGTAGAGGGGTAAAATTAGGTGATGTAATGATGGAGAAATTCTGTTTCTTGATCAATGTGGTGGTTCCAGAGGTTTATACACATGAAAAAAAAATGGTAATTATCTACACACATTGTTGTACTTTGTCAATTTCCTAGTGTTGATATTGTACTTCAGTTGTGTAAGTTATTATTATTGGAAGAAACTAGATGGAAGATGCACTGGATCTCTGTTCTATGTTCACAACTTTGTGGAAATATAATTATTTCCAAGCAAAAAGCGAAAAACAGTGAAAAACAGAAACTTTGCAAATATTTTCTAATTTCAGCGGTCATCATTGGTTGTATTCCATGCACAGAATATTCTTGAATTCAATAATGCTAACTGAAGATATGCCTTTCTAACTGGTGTCTGTGATTCAATGAAATAGGAAGCTTTTAGTTTTTATTTTTTAAACAAGATTTTATTTTTCAATGTAGTTTACATATTGAAGAGGTTTGTTTTTACACTTACATTCATGCACACAACATATATCCCCCCTCTACGCTGCCCCTCCCCTCTCCATTCCCCAATCCCTAGCCTGTGAGGTTGCCTCCAGTGGCTCAACTGGTAATCTGTGTTTGATGATTTTGTTATCTGAATTTATTGTTCTCTCACTCTTTCCTGTATTATACTCTAGTTTCGACATATGAAAGAAAACATTCAGCCCTTGGGTTTCTGGATTTGGCTAATTTCACTCAGCATGATTTTTTCCATCTCCATCCACTTACCAGTAAAGGCCATGATTTCATTTTTTTAAAATAGTTGAGTAGAATTTCATGGTGGTGTGTGTGTGTGTGTGTGTGTGTGTGTGTGTGTATGTGTGTGTAATCCCTTCTTCCCATGATGGGCATCTGAGTTGATTCCATAATTTATTTCTTGTAAATTGAGCTGCTATAAACATTGATGTAGCTGTGTCCCTGCAATACTCTGATTCTAATTCTTCTGGAAAAATACCAAGGAGTAGGATAGCTGGGTTGTACGGTGATCTCTAATTTTTTGAGGAGTCTCCATACTGCTTTCCAGAGTGGTTACGCTAGTTTGTAGTCCCACCAACAACGTATACAGGTTCCTCTTTCCCCACACCCTCTGCAGCATTTGTTGTTGTTTGCATTGTTGATCTTTGCCATTCTGATTGGGGTAAGGTGAAGTCCTTCTTCTTTATTTTTTTAAGAGAGAGGGACAGGGCTGGAGCAGTGGCTCAGCAGTTACGGTGCGTGCCTGGCATGCACGAGTATGTGGGTTCAAACCCCAGCACCACATACACAGTGAAATGTGGAGCAAGGAAAACATGAAAAACTAAATAAAATTGATTCTCTCTTTCTCCCTCTCCCATTGTCCCTCTCTCTTTAAAAGAAAGGGGGAAGAGAGAGAGAGAGAGAAAATCATTTTTTAATTTAATTTTTCATGTGGATTTTGTTGCTCTGATACTTTGTTGTATACATTGTTCTGGGGTTTGAACACCACTCCAGCCCCTGAGGTGAATTCTTAAGTATTGATTTGCATTTCCCTGATAACTAGAGATGTTGAACATTTTTTCATATATATTTATTGGATTTTTGCATTTCTTCTGTTGAGAAGTTTCTGTTTGCTCTTTTGCCCACTTATTGATTGTGTTATTTGCGTGTTTGGTATTAAGCTTTTTGAGTTCTTTGTATATTCTGGATGTTAGACCCCTTTCAGAGTCATAGCTGGCCATGACTTTCTCCCATTCTGTAGGTTGTCTCTTCACATTCTTAATTGATTCCTTAGGTGTACAGAAGCTTTTTAGTTTAATTGCATCTCACTTATTGATTCTTGGTTTTAATAATTGTGCAATGGGGGTCTTGTTAAGGAAGTTAGTGTTGATCCTATTTTTTTTCTAACAGTTGCAAGGTATCTGGTTTAATTTCCAGGTCTTTGATCCATTTCAATTTGAGTTTTGTGCAGGGTGAGAGATACGGGTCCAATTTCATTTTTCTGCACATTGCTATCCAGTTTTCCCAGCATCGTTTGTTGAAAAGGCTGTCTTTCCTCCAAGTTGTGTTTTTGTCACTTTTGTCAAATATCAGATGGCTATAGAATAGTGATTTTGTCTCTGTATCTTCTATCCTACTTCATTGGTCTTCATGTCTATTTTGCTACCAACCCCATGCTATTTTTATAACTACAGCTTTGTAGTATAGTTTCAGATTGGGTATTGCTTTGCTTTTTTTTTTTTTTTCTAAATATTGCTTTGGTTATTCTAGGTCTGTTACACTTCCAAATGAATTTAAGAATTGATTTATCTATACCTGTGAAGGATGTCATTGGTATCTTGATGGGGATTGCATTGAATCTGTATGGCACTTTTGGCAGAATGGACATTTTGACTATATTAATCTGTCTTTCCAAAAACATGGGATGTCTTTCCATTTTCTCAGGTCTTCTTCTATTTTTTTCTTCAAAGTTCTATAATTTTCTTTATAGAGATCTTTTACTTCTCTGGTTAGATTAATTCCCAAGTGTTTTATTTTGTATTTTTGAGGTTTTCAATGGGATAGTTTTCCTGATTTCATCCTCATCCGAGTCACTGTTGGAGTATAGAAAAGCAATTGATTTATAGGTATTGATTTTGTATCCGTATCCTGCTACTTTGCCAAACTTGTTAATAAGCTCTAGCAATTTTTTGGTGGAGTTTTTTGAGTCCTCTAGGTATAGGATCATATCATCAGCAAATAGAGATAGTTGAATTTCTTCTTTACCTATTTGAATTCCTTTGATTTCTTTCTCTTGCCTGATTGCTCTGGCAAATAGGAAACTTTTAAATAGCATATAATAAGCTGAATGTGGTTTCCATATGTAGGCTTTTTAATTCTCTTGAAACCTGGTATGACAAGTGCTAATATTATCACAGTTTTGCAAATGTGACTTTGAAGAGCAGAGTGGTTACTTGCCTCAACAGGCTGGAACCTACCATGAGAGACAAGCTATTTGTTGTCCATGTGTATCTTAAAAATCTGGGGACTTTAAGTAAATTAATCTATGTAAGTGTGACACTTTCAGAAAAGTATTAAAATTGTACAAGATGTTTAATTGGGCTTTTTCTTTTGATTGTTCCTCACCTAAAAAATAAAATCTGCTTTTGTTTCACAGTGACAATGCTGATGATCAGGGGATCGAGGACAGTCTGTTGCAGTTGAAATGTCACTTCACGTGGGGGCTGGTGTTTGAAGACAAAGAGATACCAGATTTAGAAAGCAGGGTCTTGGACCAGATTGAGTTCCTAGATACCAAAAACAACGTGGGGATTCACAACCTCCTGGCCTATGTGAAACATCTAAAAGGCCAGAGTGAGGAAGCCCTGCAGAGCTTGAGAGAAGCTGAAGACTTGATCCAGAAGGAGCACGCAGACGAGGTGGACAGGAGAAGCCTGGTGACCTGGGGCAACTATGCCTGGGTGTATCACCACATGGGCAGATTGGCAGAAGCCCAGGCTCACCTGGACAAGGTGGATAAGGCTTGCAAGAAGCTAGCAAGTCCCTCCCGCTACAGGCTGGAGTCTCCTGAGATGGACTGCGAGGAAGGATGGGCCTTGGTGAAGTGCGGGAGAAAGAATTACGAGCGGGCCAAGGCCTGCTTTGAAAAGGCTCTGGCAGTGGAGCCCAGAAATCCTGAATTCAGCTTGGGGTTCGCCATCACCATCTATCGCTTGGATTGCAATAATAGAAATGCAAGTTCTCTAGACCCCCTAAGGCAGGCTGTCAGGTTAAATCCAGATAGTACATATGTTAAAGTTCTCCTTGCCCTGAAGCTTCAGGATCTAGGACAGGAAGCTGAGGGGGAACAATACATTGAGGAAGCCCTGAACCACAAGTCCTCCCAGACATATGTCTTTAGATATGCAGGCAAGTTTTACCGAAGAAAAGGCTGTATGGAAAAAGCTCTTCAGTTCTTGGCAAAGGGCTTGCGGGCAACACCCAACTCTGCCCTCCTGCATCACCAGATAGGGCTCTGCTACAGGGCAAAACTGTTCCAAATAAAGAAAGCTGCAAACTTGCAGCGTAGGAGGCAGGATAAAGAACAAGTGGATAAAATGGTAAGATTAGTCATATTTCATTTTAAATTTGCCCTGCAACTAAAGCCCACATTCGCTATTGCTCTTCTACACTTGGCATGTATGTATGTTGAAGCAAAGGATTATGGAGAAGCTGAAGACAGTTTTCAAAAATTATTCTTGATGAAACTAGATGAAGAACAAGTACTGGCGGAAGCACATTTCCACTATGGCAAATTTCAGGAATATCAAAAGAAATCTGAAGTTGATGCAATGAGGCATTACTTAAAAGCAATAAAAATAGGAAACAAATCATTTGTAAGGGATGGAAGTATGAAGTCTTTGGAAAAATTAGCCTTAAAGAAACTTCAGAGAAATGCATTTGACATAGAAGTCCTAAGCCTTCTTGGGTTCGTCCACAAATTGAAAGGAAAAATGAATGAAGCCCTGGGGTACTATGAGCAGGCCCTGAACCTGGCTGCTGGTTCTGAGAACACAGTGGGACATGATCTCTAGCGGCTGGAATATCAGGCACTTCCACATTTCATTTGCTTTTAGGTTCACATATACTATAATCATCTATTCTGTTTGTTGCTTTCAGAAACATATTATGTAATTCACTATAATAATGTAATTTTTGAACAGTTAATCAAACCTAATAAAACATTAGTTGTATTCAGAAAATAATGAAACAATGTGTGTGTGTGTGTATGTGTGTGTGTGTGTGTGTGAGGAGAGAGAAAGACCATTTCTGTGAATGCTATGTAGAAGAAAAAAAGTTTACTGAGCACATTTGTAGCAAATAAAACACTGGATTTACATAACAACATGTTCAATTAATTCATTTTATCAACAAATAGTTTACAGTAGTAGATACCAAAACACTAAGGTGAACAAGCACTGTTCCTACACCTCATGTAGCTTATAAGAACAACAGTTAAATAGGTACAAACCAAACGTGGACTTTTACATGGGTTAGGTTTAATTTACTGTCAAATTGTTCCAAGAAATTTCTCTTGTTCTATGCTATTTTATTTGAAGTACTATTTATTTATTGATAATCTATTGATTTAATTCAAGAAACATGGAAAGGATACAAAATGATTTGAGAGCAGAGCTCATTGATGAAAATAAATCTCTGGATCACATAAAATGTTGTTGAAGGTAGGTTTGAGCATCTTCAGGGAGACACTTACATAATGTCTTATTGTTAACCCACCAACAATTCTTTGTCCAATTCTTTTCAACTCTAGTAGAGACATTTGCAATTCTCAGGGCTGCATAATATTACAGTGTGATGCACTCTATATGTTTCCAGAGAAAAACCACAAATAGCAAATCCTGAAACATAGATGTTCTTTTGTATTGAAAATACTATTGCCAAACTTATACATGAGCATCTCTAAGCATTACCAAGAAGTCTCTTTGAACCAACAGCTGAATTTTCGGAACTTGTTATTCCCGTATAAATGGCTGATTGGTACCATTATTTAGACTGCCTCCTGAATCAGGCCAAGCTATAGCTCATCCCACCGCTGCTGCTATAGGTGCCCAAGCCCAGAGTTTTGCTAATGGCTGCCTATACACCACTGTAGGCTCCAGTCCCTTATGGACCACTCTGACACCAGTATCTCCATTCTCATGATGCTGCTAGAGCTGTCTGCATTGGGAATCAGCATCTCCTGTATAGCCTGCTCCACTTGTATTTCCTACTGTATTCATCCATTTTTTGTTACTATCACAAAATATTTATAAGCTAGGCAGCTTATAAAGAAAAGAGCTTTATTTGGCTCATAGTTTTGGAGGCTGACAGTCCAAATAGCATAGCATAGGCTCTGCAAAGGGTTCCCCTGACTACATCATGTCATGGCATATGGTATCATGACGGAGTGCACAGGTGAGGAAGTGATCATATGGTAAGACAGGAAGCCAGAGAGAGAAAAGGGACCATTTTTACAACCTCTCACTCTTAAAGATTCCACCACCTCTTAACATCACCATACCAGGGACCAAGATTTTAACCTTTGGGGACACATTCAGCCTGTGGCCATGGTTATGTGCTTTACTCCAAACAGACCAAATGTGATGGCAACCACTTGCACTCTGAAGTTCCATGCTAAAGGTCATACTCCTTGAAACCTACACTTTCACCCAGGTCTCTTCCTCCTGAATCTCAATATATGCTCAACATCTCCTGATTTGTATTCATTTTCCCCCTCCTAGCTGAAGTCTGCCTCAGATCACTTGCAGGCTGTGTAAATTTTTTTTATTAAATTAGGAATACAAATGAGAGTATTATTTACTGCAGTGATGAGATCTCAACCACAGTGGAGTCAGGGTGAAAAAAGGAGGGGGAAGATTTTGCTTCCTCATGGGGCCTTGACAAAGTTGAGTTTTTTGCTTTTTTTTTTTTTTTTTGGTTGTCACATTTTGGGGTACTTCTTATTTGATGGATAAACACAAGGATGCTGCTCAAATGTCCTTCAATGTACTGGACAGCTTCCCACAACAAAGAATTCTCCAGCCCAAATGTTAATAGTGTCAAGGTTGAGAAACTCTAACCTCATCTACTTCTTAGAAGTTATTGACAGTGAGTGTTTATTCCGAAGCACTTCTTGGGGAATCTCTTTCTAGCTCCCAAGCAGGTTTTAAACCCTGCTTAATTTAATTTTCAGTTTCTTTTTTGTCCAGTTGTCGAGTTCTACATATTGATAAACATAACATTGAAAAGACAATAAACTATTGATTCTTTCAATTCAACAGTCTGTTTTAAAAAGGTGGATATTCAAATTCAATGTAGTGATTTCAGTATGTTCAACACACTCAACAGACTTCTCAATCTTGAAAATGTATAATCCTTTAAAATTTTTTACAGATGACCTTTGCTTTTCTGTATTCAAATTTCTACACAATATTAGTAGATAACCAAGAATTTTTCCCCTAAATTTTTACCACTGATGACCTAGTTACTGTCATTTAAACCTTAATAAACAAAGGCTATTTCTTACACATATGCAGCTAAGAGAAGGGAAGGGGAAGAAGTAGGAACACAGGAGGGCAAGAAAATTATTAAGGTACTGGAAAACTTTTCTAACATTGGAAAGTTATCAAACATTTCTATAATCTTGGTAAGATTTATTTTTCAATGAGAAAATAAATAAATAAATTTATTTATTTCAATGAGAAAATAAATCTATGTTTATCTTTTCTAAAAACTGGGTTCACACTTCAGGTAAGTATTGTAAAATCAGAAAAAAGGAATAATGATACTGGTGTAAATTCAGGCGGAGATGTTTATTGGGCTTGTTGCTCTCGGGCCAATTTCACCTGCGCCGCCATGATGAGGGCGGGCATGGGAAGCAGCAGCAGGCCAGAATGGCAGGCAGGGAAAATGGCGTTGAACCTTCGCCAGGCAGCTGGTTTTGCTGGCTACCTGGAAGTTCATGATGGGGTTGGTCCTTTAGAGACTGGCTGGTGGATCCATCAATCCATTGGAGCTTGTCCGCCAGCATCCCAATTGGCTGTTCTTTTCGCGGGCAAGTTGCCCTTTGCCCTGCCCCTTAGCCAGCAGGCATGGCCTCAGTGTCTTGGCTGAAGGCACGCCCCCAGCCAGGGTCCAAGATGCTGTGAGTGTGGGCTACCTGAAGCCCTGCCCCCAGCCAGCCTAACAAGTATTACTCTAATGGACAGGCTTCTGGGACCCCCTTTCTTGTGACTTGACCCAGCTGCCCACCCCTTACCTGCCACTGACCACCAAGTTCAGGTTTGCCAAGTATGCTCCCACCTGAGGGCCTTTGCACCTATCTCTTTCTCTACCTGGAATGCTTTTCTCCAGTCCCGTAGCCACAGTGATTACTCCTTCATTCCCTTCAGATCTTTGTGCAATGGCTACTTTCTCAGTGAAACCATCGCGCACTACCATATTTATAAAACATTCTGCACCCCAACCTTCCCTATGCTAGATTTTTTCCCAAGAACACGGACATGTAATAGACTTTGCTTATTATCTCCCTGCACTAGAAATGAACTCCCTGAGGGTACAGGCCTTGTCTGTTTTATTTATTGCCATATGGACAGGACTTGAAGTCTGGCTCTTAGCAGTTGTTCAAAAAAATTTGTTGAGTGAATGAATGAATCCAGAGAGCACCAAAAAAAAAAAAAAAAAACCCTTCATGTATGGGAATCTGTCATTTTCTGCTTAGGTCCCCAATTCAAACTCCACCCTTTATCTTTATTGGGATCTTATTACACAAAGCGCCACTTCAAGATCACAGAAGATTATCTTGTACAATTGTGTGGGTGGAAACGTACACACATCTTTGCAAAGCTTAAAATGTATAGACATTTTTGACAGCAAACTTACTCCGCTTTAAATATACCAATACTATAAAAATGAAAAATACAAATGACGACAGATGCTGGAGGGGCTGTGGGAAAAGAGGAACACTACTACACTGCTGGTAGGACTGCAAACTGGTTCAGCCACTATGGAAAGCAGTATGGAGAATCCTCAAAAAATTAAGGATGGAACCACCTTACGACCCAGCTATCCCACTCCTGGGAATTTTCCCAAAAGATTTAGAATCAGCGTATTATAGTGATGTGGCTTCATCAATGTTTATAGCAGCTCAATTTACTATAGCTAGATTATGGAACCAACCC
>PVKS010047421.1:0-12830 GCA_004027875.1 Aplodontia rufa | reverse complement strand
AAGCACTTGGTGAGGAAAATAATGGGTTTGCTTGCAATTTTGAAGGACTATTATGGACAGTGAGCAATCCATACTCTCTATGTTCAAACAAGTCCCAGTATTCTTTGGAATATGCATTAACTGTTTCAGTCCATGGGAGCACTTTACAATCTATTGAATTAAGTTCTTACTTCTACTTGTATACATAGACAGGGTTAGATGATATTGCAAAAATGTACTAATCTTGTGCACCCGTTCTCCCTTGTTCTCTTCCTTCCTTCCTTCCTTCCTTCCCGCAATCAAATTTCCCTGTTCAAATTGTCCTTCCATCAGTTTATCTCCACAGCCCTTATTGACCATATCCCCAGCTTGGACACCTAGACCCAAGTCAGGACCTGGGAACCTGAGAAATAAAGCCCATAAGCACAAAGTATCTAGTTTAAGAAAAAAATAAAGAAAGTTCAGATAAACACTTGTGAAGTGCTCCAGCCCCCAGACTAGATAAAGAAAGCAGGGGGAAGGGAATTGCTAAGTAGGAGAAAGTGAGCTTAAAGTATCTCGAAAATTACAAGAACAAGCCAGGGAGTCCTTGACAGTTCAGATCAGTTTTCCTTTTGGGTTTCCCTTGGCGCCGTGGGTGTCACTTGAGCACTGCAGATTGACAGCACTGATTATCCAGATAGGAGTGATGCTTGCACTCCGCTCACCACCTCTTCCAGGCCACGCCATAGAGACGATCCTTGCTCTTTGACCCAGGAGACTCTTAAGTCCCACACCAACTCCTTGGGGAGGAGCAGGAAGGATACTTAAAGTCAAGTGGTATCATAAAAAGGAAAGCCCCACGCTGGTGTGAATTTACCCTCAGTCAACTCAAGGACACCCACAGAGGTGGAAGGATACCTGTCTTCCCAATTATAAATACCACGTGGAAACCACAATGCTTTAGGAGGATCTGGGTCCTTGCTTTGAATAAGATACTTGGAGAAGAAAGAACCCTGAGCACAGAAAAAAAAATTATAGGTCAGCAGTCACCAATCTTCCAAAAGAACTTTGCATATTTGGGAAGAAGCAATCCCACATGGAAATTAGGAATATGTGTGAGTGTGAGTGGCATTTGGATCTAGATATGTACCTGTGACTAAGCCTTGAAAAGAATAGCTAAGAAGCTGGCAAGAATGGGATGGATAGCAGACATCCATCCCGCTTCTTCCTTGTTGGTAGAGATCAGAGTTTGCCTAAGGGTTCCTGGCCCTCATGCCATGTGCTCAGAGGAGGAATCTTTCCTGGCCCAAGGTGTGGGAAAAGGTTGCCGTGCCCCTCCAGAGTATGATGGAGTAGGATGTATGACTCTCATTTGCTTTCTGCATGTGGCTAAGCAGACAATTTGTTGTTCATGCTATTTTCTGTTCACTATATGCATGTTTAAAATATTAGATTAAGGCTGCGTGCAAGTAGCAAGCATAGGACCGTCCAGCAGGATGTGGTTTCTCAGTATCAGTGTCATCTACCTTGGCCTTTGCCCTAGGAGGGGCTGTTACACAACCATTATGAAAGAATTCGTCCACAGAGATTAGTCAACAATCTCTGGGTGCAAGAATATGTCCCTTTATTGTTCTTATTTTTTATCTGTGTACTTTTTCATAAAGGCACAAGTTAAGGATGGTACAATACACAGATCTTAGTAAGTGTACAATTCAAGGAGTTTTTTTTTAAGAAAGGGACAGTGAAAGAGAGAGAGAGAAAGAGAGAGAGAGAACAATTTTATTTCGTTTTTCATGTGGTTTTCGTTGCGTACATGGTGCTGGGGTTTGAACTTGCGTACTCGCAGATGCCAGGCAAGCGCCACAACTGCAAGCCACTGCTCCAGCCCCTCAAGGAGTTTTAATATATGAACAAACCCATGTGAAGAACCCTCTGCCCACAAGATACAGAACATTGCCATCACCCCACAAGGTCCTTCCCCAGGCAAATTCTGCTCTTCAGCACAGAATAGATTCTCCCTGTTCTTAAACTTCACAAAATGGAATTATATGATTTGTGTTCTTTGTGTCTGACTGGGTGCTTTTATCTGCATAATGTTTAGAGGTTTATCTTTGAGACTTATCCACATTGCTACATGTATCTACAGTTTATTAATTTAAAATCAAACTTATTAAGATATGATTTACATAAAATAAAGTGTGCTCATTTTGAAGGTACAATTAAGGGATTTATGTAAAATTATATACATAGGTAACCACCCACAATCAAAATGTTCAACATTTACAACACCCCAAAAAAGTTCCACTGGGTCTTTCCCAACCCACAGTGCAAAGCAACCACTAATGTGCTTTCTGTCATCATAGACTACGTTTTCCTTTTCTAGAATATCACTATTAAAATTATGCAGTATGCTGAGTACAATGTAAATGCCTGTAATCCCAGCAACTTGGGACGCTGAGGTAGGAGGATCACAAGTTTGAGGCCAGCCCCAGTACAACAATCCCAAATAAAAATAAAAAGGGTTGGGGACGTGGCTCAGTGGTAAAACACCCTTGGGTTAAATTTAAAAAAAAAAAGCAGTATGTACTTTCACATCTGGCTTATTTCACTCAGTATATTTCTGAGATTTATCCATATTGTTATTAATATATCATTCCTATTGTTCTATAATATTCCATTCTATAATAAATCATAATTTGTTTATCTGTTCTCCTATTGATGCATATCTGGATTATTTCCAGTCTGGGGTTATTATGGAGAAATTCACTACAAATGTCCTTGTACAAGTCTTTTTTTTTTTTCTCTCTCTCTCTCTCTTTCTTTTCTTTTTTTTTAAGAGATAGAGAGAAAGAGAGTGAAAGAGAAAGAGAAAATCAATTTTTATTTTATTTGTGTGTGCAGTGCTGAGGTTCAAACCCGGGTCCACGCACATTCCAGGCAAGTGATTTTAACTGCTAAGCCACCGCTCCAGCCCTCAAGTCTTTTTTTTTTTCTTGTGAATATGTATTTCCATTTCTCTTGTGTAAATACTTAGGAGTGAAATTGCTGGAGGTACTATGTTCTTTATTGTGTTTAAATAGCATTTTTTCCAATTCTAATTCCCCTTCTCCTGGATTAGTGAAAACTTCTGTCCCAGGAATTATGGGAAAACTCCTGAGAGTCACATAGAGTCCTGGACATGTCACAGCAGTAGAACTGGCTGATGGTAGAGTCTTGACCAAGATTGGGAACTGTGATTCCTTCAGGCTTCACAAGGTTGACCTCCCTATTATGACACCAAGCTCCAAGCCCAACAGACCAAAGCACATGTCTCTTCTGCCAGCAAGACCCACAGACCTTTCTGATTCCTTCCCTCTATAGGATAATAGCTCTTCTCACTCTCCTAGACCCCAAAAGCCTTCTCTCACCACCCTTGTGCTATGTCTGTGGCACAGTAAGGGATTTTACAAAAGGCAAGAGAAGTTGTTGACCTCAAATGGCCTCTTCTTTCTGTCTGCCTGCAAAAATTCTCAGCGTAAGGCAGTCTAAAGGGCCTAACCACCTTGCTGTTGTGGGGAAGGGGATACAAGACAGGAAGTGCCAATAATTACTTTGAGAATATTTAGCTACCTGTAATCATTGAGGACGATTTAATCTTCTTCGTGAAAATTTTACACAGTTGATTTCCTGAAGTTGTGTTCTGAGTGTCCTCATTGCTGCACTATATCTCTGGGAGTTTTTGTTTATTTCAGAATAACAGATAAGAGTTTATTAGAAGTGATAAGAAAGGGGAAAGGAGACACCCTCAAGAGAGAGTGTGAGTCCTATCAGAGAGGAGAAGGACCTGAACTAAATCTCAGAAGGAGACAAAATGGCTTTATGAGACATTCTGCTCTCTAATTTCTTTTACCAATATGATTTGTGAGTGGGCTAGTCAGACTGGTTGAGGCTGCAAGGAACAGAGTGGTACCCAGGTGTCATGGTTCTGCAGAAGTCTACAGTTAAAGATATGCCACGAGGCAGAGGTGCTAAGGAGGAACCGCAGTCTTTGCAGGAGCACCTTCGCCCTCACATGTCTTTCAGAGACTCCATGATTGCCAGGTGTGTGCAGTGGGATGGGTGCATGCCTGTGATCCCAATGGCTTGGGAGGCTGAGGCAGGAGGATCACAAGTTCAAAGCCAGCCTCAGCAACTTAGCAAGACCCTAAGCAACCTAGGGTTGAGGATGTCGCTCAGTGGTTAAGCACCACTGTGTAGCATCACAGCTTTATAGTAACAGCATCATCTCAGGTCCAGGATTATCTCTTAAGGACCACAGAATCAGAGAGTCCTGATCATACTCAGGCACCTGCACATACACTATACAAGACCACAAGCATCTGGTACCAACTACTGGGTGTATCAAAATGACCAGCAGTTATCAGCTTACAGAGCACCTAAGAAGGAGGCAGAGTCTTCCATGAACATTAATTCATAAAGACTCTAAATTTTAACTCTGAGCACATAAGAAACCAAAACCTAAAAACTCCAACTAATAAATAATAAAGACTTATAAATGCTTATGAAAATTCCATCCCAATGAATGACAAGACTATGTAACACCTTCTAGAAGATCCCCAGGAGTTGGAAATAGAAGAATTGAGCTACGGCCTAAGCTGTCCCTCTAGCTACATGGGCTGGGCTGAGTTACCACAGGTTCCTTTCTAGATGTTATAAGAGTGAAGAACTAGAAGAACCAGACATTGACCTTGGGATTTATTGTGGGAAAGTGCTCTTATCAAGGGTTCAAAGGCAACTACTGAAGTCAGAAATCCCTGCTCTGCTACTTCTAACTCTGAAATGACCTTGGGGAAGCAGTACCTCTCAAAGTCTCCATTGCTTCATCTAAAACATGTGGATGATAATAACATCTACCTCATAAAGTAAAGATCTGATGAGGTGCAAAAGCACTCAACTTGGATACCTGGAAGTGACAATAATCTCTGCCAAGAAGATGACAGACTAAGTATGTTTGACAAAGAAAACTAAAATGCATAAGAAAGGAAGGGGAAGAGGTAGATTCAGAGCCCAAGTGAAAAAATGCATATTTAGGAGAAATCTTAAACCTGCAGAGAAATCCAAGAATGTGATTACTAACTTGAAGATAAATTGATCATGTTCCGAAGGCTTGCCAAACTCACAGCCTTACTTCTAAGGAAAACTGGCCATGAAACCGCACATGACAGGTCACAGCTGACTGGACCACACTTAGACTTTGCCTGAGCCCATCAGTCAAGCCCTCTGCTGCTCAGGAACTAAGGAGGTAGCATTGGTGGAGGCCACCTACACAGTGTCTCAGCCTCTGCCTCACTGGGACAGCATCCCCAATGGTCCACATGAATTCTTTTGTCTCTCTGGAATTTGATTGTGAGAAGTAGGAAGACAGTTAGGAACTGAGGGCAAGGTACAAGGGGAGAGACTTCAAAGAAAAAGCAGTCAACAGAACCCAGGAGTATTCATATTCCCAGAGTAAGTTGAAACCATAAATAAAAGAAGTTACAAGTAGGTCAAACCATGTTTAAGCGTAACTAAAGTAACCACTTCCCCCACAGGCACTTCCATTCTTTCCTAGACAAAAGTGGGAAACTATTTGGATCATACAAAAGTTCAACATAATGCTTGTCCATCCATGCTACTATAACAAAATACTATAGTCTGAATCGCTTTTGAACAACATTTGTATCTCATAATTCTGGAAGCTAAGGAGTCCAATATCAAGGAGCCAGCAGATTCAGTGTCTGGTGAGGGCCACATGCTGGTTCACAGGTAGAGCATTCTAACTGTGTCCTCATATGTGAATGAGCTCCCTAGGGCTTATTTTTTTATAAAAGCACTAATTCCATCCATGAGGCCTCTGCCCTCATGACCTAATCTTCTCCCAAAGTCCCTATTTCCTAATAGCATTGAGGTTTGGGATATCAACATATGAATGGAAGTAGGGCATAAGCATTCACACCATAGCAAATTAAATATATATCTCTTTGGTTGCACTTCCATCTACTGTTCTGTCATCCTAGGCCAACCTCATTAAACCCTAAAACATCACAGAATTTGACCTTGGGAATCTTGTACCTCAACTTGCTTGGAAAACATAAAAATTAGTAAACTTTTGCAGATATAAAAGAGCATGTCTGGTGCATGGATTCAGCACCATTCTGTAGACTTCTCCGTGTGGTAATGAAACTAATGAGCGCATGAGTATTTGTTTTTTTATCACTTGTCAATCTTTTTTTTTTTTTTAAAGAGAGAGGGACACTGAGAGAGAGAGAAAGACAGAATCAACTTTATTTAGTTTTTCATGTGGCCTTCTTTACTCCGAGAACTTTGTTGTGTATGTGGGTGCTGGGGTTTGAACTCACGTACTCAAGCATGCAAGGCAAGCGACATAACCATTGAGCCACCGCTCCAGCCCCACTTGTCAATCTTTAAATTTTATGCTGTTAAAATTTGTATATACTTTTATTATTAGAAACATTTTGTGATTTTTTTAAAAGAAAAAAGCTCATAATTTTTAAAGAAGAATATATTCTTCTCTGATGTCATTGAACTTACTCCATTTTTGCTTCTCAAAGAGGGCCACAAGCTAGAACAGAAATGACATTGAACCTCCCACCTCCAAGATTATGTGGTGTGTCACCTCTAGAAGTCAAGCTGCAACCTAGGTAGGCCAGGCCTGGGCAGATGCTAACCCAGTCATGCACCACATTGCAATGGTGTTGGCAAAGTTAAAGAACATTAACAAGGGTTGGTGCAGCACTCTAGGCCAGCAATTACCAGCAGCTGCAATCACTGTCAGATCTAAAGAATTCTAAAAGAAATCAAATTTGAATTCATAATCCAAGAGAAGGACCATGAAGTGAAGGGGAAGCAAGTCAGTTTTGAGTAAACCAAAGCAGTCAGGTTAAGAAAAGATTAAACAGAATAGAGGGTGAGGTGGGGTTTGCCTAGCAATAGTGAAACTAGACAGGGAGATAAAGTTTTACCTTAATGACAGAGGATCAAGAAACTTCTGCATTTGAGATGAAAATCAGAAAACTGAAATCTGTGCAGTTGGAGATGGATGTTGCTGGGTTCTAGGACATATGAACTTCAATAAGCCTCAGCTGCAGAGCCATCCCTGGGCTTAATCTTCTTATTAGCAGGTGTAATCTCACAATTAATCCCAGGACCAGGAGTTGCCCAAGTCTGTCTGTCTGTCTCCCCCCATTCCTCTCTCTCTCTCTCTTTCCATTTCTCTCTCTGTTTTTAGTACTGTGATGGAACCCAGGGGCTTATACTTATGAAGCAAGGGCTCTTAACAGTAAGCTACATCCCCAGCCCTATTTTTTTTTCCAATACTTGGAATTGAATCCAGGGGTGTTCTAGCACTGAGCTACACTCCCAATCCTTTTTATTTTATTTTTTTAAGTGAGAGAGAGAGTGAAAGAGTGAATCAAATTTATTTAGCTTTTCATGTGACTTTCATTGCTCCAACACTTCATTGTGTACATGGTGCTGGGGTTTGAACCTGCATCCTTGTGCCTTCCAGGCAAGCACTGTAACTGCTGAGCCACCGCTCCAGGCCTTCTTTTTATTTTTTATTTTGAGAGAGGGTCTATCTGAATTGCCACAGCTGACTTTGAACTTGGTATTCTCCTATCTCAGCCTCCCAAGTAGCTGGAATTATAGGAGTGCAATATCATGCCCACCTACAAATTAATCTTTATTGCTCAAAATGTAAAAAGTCTGATTAAGATGAATGGACAGAAACTTTAACAAAGAATATGTGCTACCAATATGAAAAAAATTACATCACCTAAGAAAAATAGCCAAAATAAAATATTTTCCTTGTTTGAAGTTTGTAAAGATATCATTTTCACACAAATTATTCTATAGTACCATGATTATAATCAAAATCCCAAAAAGCTTCAGAACAAAATTATTCTAAAGTTCACCTAAAAGAACAAATACATGAAAATTTCCAATAAATATTTGAAAATCAAGAGAGGTGAAAAGAAATTAGCTCTATCAGATTTGAAAACACTTTATAAAGCTATAATAATAAGTATGGTTGAGGCACAAGAATGAGACAGAACAAACAGATTAATGTATTAGAATAATTATTCCAGAAAAAGACCCTCTTCCATCCATGTAAGAATTGTATCATTTGGGGGGCGGGGGTTCAGGGGATTGAACCCAGAGGAGCCTAATCACTGAGCAACATCCCTAGCCCTTTTTATTCTTTATTTTGAGACAGGGTCTTGCTAAAGCTAAGGGCCTCACTAAGTTGCTGAGGCTGACCTCAAATTTACAATCCTCTTGCCTCAGCCTTCTGAGTCACTGGGATTACAGTTGTGCACCACCACACCCCATAAGAATTGCATCCTTTGGCTGTGGAAGAAATCATGCTGAGTGAAGTCAGTCTAACCTAGAGAACCAAGGGTCAAATGTCTTCATTCATCTGTGGAGGCTGGAGATAGACCCTGGCCATTGTGATAGGTGGTCAACTCTCATGTACTAAACCCTGAAAAGGTGTAGTAACATACAACCTAAGGCATTCATAGAGATGTCTTAGGAAGAAGGGGGGAGGGGAAGGGGAAAGGGAGAAGGTGGGTAACGGGGGGGTACTGTAGGGGGTAAATCTAATTTTCAGTATATATATATATATATATATATATATATGTGTGTGTGTGTGTGTGTGTGTGTGTATTGTTTAGTTAGAAGCATGTTTGATTGTTCAACAAATAAATTTCTTTTTTTTTTTCAGGGCTGAGGACCGAACTCAGGGCCTTGTGCATGCTAGGCAAGCACTTTGCAGCTGAGCTAAATCCCCAAACCCTAAATTTCTTAATAAAAAAAAGAATTGCATCCTTTTAAACAGAGGCATACCAAAAATACTAGGAAATATAAATTTTAGGAGTGTTAGACCTTTGTCAAAATACAACAATAATTTTGTTGGTGTGTGGTGCTGAGGATTGAATCTAGAGCCTCTTGAATGCTAAGTATGCACTCTACCACTAAACTAAACCCAAAGTCCCACATTAATCATTTAAATTCTCTTCATATAGAAAATACGTAAGTCCAAGGCGAAACATAAAATGCTAAGAGAACAGAAAGGGATTCTTCAAAGCAGTGAACTATATCACCAAAAAAAATTTTATACAAAGATTTAATTTTACAGCTCCAGGGGGCTGGAGCAGTAGCTCAGCAGTTGCAGCACTTACCTGGCATGCATGAGGACTCTGGTTCAAACCCCAGCATCATGTACACACAAAGTGTTAGAACAAAGAAAGCCACATGAAAAACTAAAGAAAATTGATTCTCTCTTTCTCTCTCTCTCTCTCTCTCTATCCCTCTCTCACTTAAAAAATCATAAACATAAAAAATTACCAAAATAAATATAGGACCTATGGGCTAGGTAGGTGCTCAGCTGAAGAGCACTTGCCTGGCATGTGCTAGAACCTGGGTTCAAACCCCAGCACCACATACACAACTAAGTGTCAAAAGAACAATAACAACAACAACAACAACAAAAAGAGTTGTAAAATAAATAAAATTGATTCTCTCTAAAAAAAAAATTAGGAACTAAAATATTACCAGCAAAAAAGGGGATTAATAAGTATATTGATAACTCACTAAAATAAATTCTAAAACTAATAAAACCTCCATTGATAACCAATTGTTGGTTGTAACTAATTAGCAAAATTGTGGGGGGCTGCATTGCCCCCCGGGAGCCGATCAGGAGGAGGGTGAGTGCCGACAGCTGGAACCCGGGTCCCCCCTCGTCCAGGGACCCCTTCCCTCCCAGCCGGGGAAACGAGGCAACCACGTGCAGCTGATGGCAGCTCGGAATCCGTTTATTACTAAGGCACACGGGTTTTTATAGAGGAGGAGGGGAGACAGCCAAGGAATCAATAATCCTTCTAAGGGAGTTGCCAGGGGTTATGCAGATTTTGAGTACAGACAAACAACTAGGTAGCAGCACATTCCAACCCACTCTAACTCTTTGCATAACAAAGCAGGACCTAGCAGCCCTTCCTGAAGGAACTTATGGAAATAGTAACAAGATCGCCCTAGGGTGGCTGTTGAAATAGGGGTGAAGGCTACACCCCAACACAAAATATATGGAAAAAATAGTCAACACACTGTCCAACAATCCAAAAAATAAAAATAAAAGATAAAGACAACCATTTCAACCAATCAAACTAAGTAATACTTAAAGTAAATGAAAGTAAAGTAAATGAATACTTATTCAGTGTTGGCAAGAACACTTGTCTGTAACTGCTGGGAATCTTGTTCAGTATAATTAACCTCTTGAAAACAATGTTAAGGTGAAAAAGCCTTCTGCACAAAAATATCTCAGACATAATATGTGTTTGCTTGTTTTCATAGTGCCAAGGATCAAAACCAGGACCTTATACATACCAGGCAAGTGTTAACCAACACTGCCAGTCGAGCAATGGTTTTGAAAACCACCAAAATATCTGACAATAAGGAAATTACTAAGTAAATCATTATTTTTGAGTTCAAAAATATTATGAAACTAATTATATTTACAAGTTTTTAACAGAGAGTGTTTATATGATGTTATTCATGATATATCCTCTACAACCTTCTTTAAAAAAGAAAAGAAAATTGAAAGGAAACTCAAGTATTAAAATGTTAACAGAGATTATCGTAAAGGGTGGTACAATAAGAATTTCTCACTATTTTTACATTTCTATATTTACCATATTTTATAATATTTACAGTAGGAAATACTTTAAAATAAATTTTATCATTATTATTTTTTTAAGGAATGAAAGGATGTAGATTATTTAACCTCAAACCAGAGTTTATCTGGAGGTCACCCCGGGTTTATTATCAAATATTTAGTTTTTAAAAAGTACACCAATAATGTTTAAACAAGTGATAAAAGTGTTATTACTCTGGAGCAAATACTCAGTAGAAATTCAATGTTCTTACCTAACTGAATCTTAACTTTATTCAAAAGAATGTATCATTTGCAGATGTCAACCATTTTATCTAACAAGTCATATAATTCAAACTCAGTTAACTTAAATTCATCATGCCTCCCCTTTTCAATTAGAAAAAGTGATTTTATTATGCAATCTCTGCTCCAAATATGATATAACATAAATGATATCCACATAGAACGCATAACAGCTTAGTTAAATGGCAAGCCATTATTTTAACACCTTTCTACAGATAAAAATACTGTAAACTGAAAAATCCAGCAACTTATTCAAGTTAAATAATGTAGTCAATGCACAGAGTTTGAAGGTAATTGCTCCAACATCTGATCATTGAAAAACTAACATTCCCAATTTTGAGTATTAATACAAAGCTATAGTAATCAAAACAGTGCAGTATTGGCATAAAGACAGACACATAAATCAGTTAGAATAGAATTGAGAGTCCAAAAATACATCCTCATATTTTTGGTAAATTGAATTTGAACAAGAATGCCAAGACAGTTCGATGAGAGGAAGAATAGTTTATCCACTAGATATCCACATGCAAATAAACAGAGCTGGACCCATTCTTTAAGCCATACACAGAATTGAATCCTAAATGGATTGTGCACCTAAATGTATCAGTTAAAACTATAAAACTTCTGGGGTTGAAGTGGTGGTTCAGCAGTTAATAGCACTTGCCTGGCATGCACAAGGATGTGGGTTCGGTCCCCAGCACCAAGCACACAACAAAGTGTTGCAGAAATAAAAGCCACATGAAAAACTAAATAAAATTAACTCTCTTAAAAAAAAAAACTATATGGGCATTAACCTTACAAAGGATATTAAAGACCTATTCAAAGAAAATTATCAAACACTTTAAAAAGAAATTACAGAAGACCTGAGCAGATGGAAAAACATTCCATGCTCATGGTTAGGCAGAATCAATATAATAAAGATGGCCATTTTACCCAAAGCCCTTTACAGATTCAATGCAATCCCGTCAAGATACCTATGGCATTTTTCAAAGATATAGATAAAGCAATTCTCAAGTTCATATGGAACAACAGGAGACCCAGACTAGCCAAAACACTACTCTATAGAAAGGAAGAAATATGGGGTATCTCAATCCCTGACCTGAAATTATATTACAGAGCTGTAGTAGCAAAAACAGCATGGTATTGGTATCAAAACAGAACTGAAGACCAGTGGAATTGAATAGAAGATCCTGAGACAAACCCCCATACCTTTAACTATTTGATATTTGATAAAGGGGGCAAAAGTATAGTGTGGAAGAAAGATAGCCTGTTCAATAAATGGTGTTGGACAAACTGGACAGCCATTTGTAGACAACTGAAGCTAGATCCTTATCTTTCGCCCTGCACAAAAATTAAATCAAAATGGATCAAAGACCTGGATATTAAGCCTACAACTTTAAATTTACTAGAAAAAGAAGTCGGGTCAACACTACAGCTTATAGGAGTCAGCAGCTTCTTCCTTAACAAAACTCCTATAGTGCGTGCTGTAAAATCAAAATTAAATGAGTGGGATGCAATGAAACTAAAAAGTTTTTGCACAGCTAAAGATCTAGTCAAGAGCATCAAGAGAGAACCTACAGAATGGGAGAAAATTTTTGCTTGCTGCACCTCGGACAGAGGGCTAATATCCAGAATTTACAGGGAACTAAAGAAACTAAAGTCCAAACTCGCAAATAATCCAATCGATAAATGGGCTAAAGAACTCAAAAGGAACTTCTCTCCAGTGGAAGTCCAGAAAGCCCACAAATAAATGAGAAAATGTTCTACATCATTAGTTATAAGGGAAATGCAAATCAAAACTTCCATGAGATACCACCTCACTCCTGTTAGAGTGGCAAAAATGAAAAATACAAACAACAACAGATGCTGGAGGGGCTGT
>PVKS010047420.1:0-12818 GCA_004027875.1 Aplodontia rufa | reverse complement strand
CCGAGCCACTGCTCCCGCCCCTCTCCATTAGCTGCTGAACACCCGGAGTGGGCAGCTCCGCCTGGTGGAGAGGGGCATCATGAGGGGAAGGAATATTTCATCATTGACAAAGTTTAAAATCATTCATACATATGATTTTTTTTAAAGCAGACCAACCTTTAGCAGTCTTATTTCTCTTTTTAATTCTCTTTTTGCTGGCTCCCAGAGCAGACTACTGCCACAGAGCCTCCCTGGGTTCACCGCTGCCAGAGGCAAGTCCCCATCCACAGACTGGCAGATAAAGAGGTTTTCCTTTGTTTTGTTTTGATTGTTTTTGTTTTTCCTTCCTTAGTGAAAGAAACATCAACTCAACTCTTCATCCATAGGTCGCTGAGTGCGGTTGCTGGGCCCATTCCAGAAAGCTCGGTTAGATGTCAGCTGCCTGTGGAATGCATATATTCTCTCTTTTTGTGGATGAGGGACCAGAGGGGCCCAGCAGCTTGCGCAAGCGCGTTCAGCTAAGAAGGAAACAACCTGAGCTTTGACCATGGAGTGAATGAATCTGTGGAAAGGGGGGTGTTTCTCTCCCAGGGATCATTTGCGGAGGTGGAAGCACGCGCTGATGTGGTTTGTAGTGCTGAGGTGACACCGTGGGAAGCCCAGCCTTGTGCCAGTGCTTAGTTAACAGCCTGCCTTGGGGAGAGCAGTGGTCCTGGTTGTGGTATAAATACTCCCACCGTGGCCCATTTCACATGGTCCCCATGATGCCACTGAATAGAGCTGAGCTGGCCCCCCGCTGAGGGATGTGAGTTAAGAGGTGTGACTGACACCCCAGCAGATATGAGGCAATGCTCCTGCCTGACGGTGGCCTTCAGAGCGCCCTTCAGCCTCCAGCAGGCCGCGCCATCCTGTGACTTCTTCATTACCTCTCTCTGAGGAGTTGGAGCCATCTGCAGCTGAGGAGCCTTGGGCAGGCGTGGGAGAGGAGTGAGATGTCTCTTCTTCTCTTCCACCTCAGAAGGGAAAACACTCGAGGTCCTCAAAAGCCTGGGAGGTTTTTATTTGTTTGTTTAGAGAGAGAGAGAATCTATTTTATTTCGTTTTTCATGTAGCTTTTGTTGCTCCAACACTCCATTGTGTAGGAGGTGCTAGGGTTCGAACCTGCGTCAGCGCTGTAACCGCTGAGCCACCGCTCCAGCCCCAGGAACCTCTGTCTTCACCGCATTTTCCTAGGGGCGGAATATGTGTTTGAAGCCCTGCCGTCACAGGGCCAATCGCAAGAACTGTTTTCTTGTTTTCTGCTTTCTTGATGTTCTGGCATTTCTGGCCTTGCCGAACGAGGAGACCCTGCCCCTCCCAGGACTAGCAATTCTCAGAGACAGTCAAGTGTCCCCTGAACACATCTTTCATGTGCAAACTAACCATCCCAGAGCCCTGGATTTATTCTCTTGTCCTAAATTAACCCAGGAACCAAGTGCCGGGCAAGCAGGGACAGCCCCTCTGCCCCAAAGCCCACCTGAATGACTGAAACTCACCAGCACTAAGCTGTTAGCCCTGTCCCCTCTTGCTTTGCCCACAGGGGCCCTGAATGGTGGCTCTGGCCCAGGCTTTCCCTTTATTATCTGCTGTTGGCTTGAGAGGTAATTAGGTGGCCCTAGGCCCAATGAGGGCAAGTACAGGACCTGCAAGGAGTGTGGTCCCTGGGACTGCAATGCTCAGGAGTCCTACCACAGTCCCAGGATAAGGCCTGTTTAGGGCAGGGGTGGGAATCACAATGGCCCCCTGCTCCCACCCTGATGAAAGAGCGATGGGGGGTGGGTTGGGGTCCAACAGATCCTAACACAGGTTCAGCTGCTCAGCTTCCTCTGACGCCCACAGCCCTGGCCTGTCTGGGGGCTTTGCATGGACCAGAGTCTCTCCAAAGCCTCGGACACAGCAGATCCTCAGGGCCCTGGGGTACAGCAGCTGTGACTTTAGGGACTAGGGGGCGTGGCCCCAGTGGATTGGCGGAGGAGGATCTCTGGAGCTGGGGTGTCATTCACTTCCCCATTCAGCCTCAGACCCCACAGCCCGCTCCATTTTCTTGCAGGGCCGCGTCGCACAGGAACATTTTGTTCAATATACTCCCACACACGCAGGGCTCCTGTTCATTGTGTTCCTGCACTTAGCTCGTCATGGGTCCCCTCCCTGGCACTGAGACGGAAGCAGAGTGAAGCTGATGTGAGCATCACAGGGGATGGGGTGACGAAGTCCACAGGCCACTGGACCCACAGTGGGCAGGTCTCCTGCAGGCTGAAAGATCAGAGGCACAAAGCCCCTCCCGACCCTGCCAGCCCTGCCCTGTCCTTAGAGTGGCTGCTCTGAAGGGGAAAGAGGCTGAACTGAGAACCCCTGGTCTGTTTGTTCCCTCTGACTCCCCAATAACTGACCCAGAGATGAAGCTGAGCTCCAGCTTAGAGGACAGTTTACCTCTTACAAGGAGCCAGACGCTGGCAAAGGATTGTGGCTGCTGCTAAGAGTGGGCCTATTTGTCCTGCAAAGCCCAGTCTGATTGTCCTCGGTGCAGGTGGCCACTGGCATGACAGGACCCTAATTGGAACAGGATGCTGTGACCTCCACAGCAATTAAGTAATTTCTCAGGAGCTGGGAACAGCTGGCAAGGACCGCGCCTGGGACTGCTCTGGGAAGCACGTGATCTTTTTTCCTTTTCTCCCACAGAAGTCGTCTCTGCGGTCTTAGGAGTTATCGACTGTGGGTGCTGTTCAGGTCCAGGAAATTGGCCTCAGGAGGAACAAGAAAAGTGAGACATTAGCAACCTGGCTTTCTCAGCAGAGGCTCTAATGAGGCAGAGCTGCATCGCTGGGTGAATCGTTGCTTCTGACTATTAGGAAAGTGGTCTGGGCCGGAAATAGAAGGTGTCACGGACAGAGAACTTTCGTGCAGAGAATTGGGGGATTCGTGTTTGAAACCTTAACCGTGCCACTGGAACCGCATCAGAAGGCACCCCTGGAGAATATTTGAGGGTGATAGAGCTGTTCCAGAGCTCACGAGTCTATGCATCCCTCAAAACTCACAAAGCTGAAAATTTCAGTGTTGACTTTACTGTCTGTAAATTATTCTTAATTTTTTATTTTTATTTTGTACTGGGGATTGAACCCAGGGGCACTTAGCCATTGAGCCACATCCCCAGCCCATTTTTCCTTATTTGTTTTTTATTTTGAGACAGGGTCTCCCTATGTTGCTGAGGCTGGCTTTGAACTTGCGATCCTCCTGCCTCAGCCTCCGGAGGAGCTGGGATTACTGGTGTGCGCCATAGCCCCCAGCTAGTCCTAATTTTAGACGCACACAAAATACACATACACAGCGACTCTGGAGCTACTTTCCTCACTCACCCAGACCTAGGCAGACCCTGTGTGATATGATGAGAACTGTAATTCATAATTCCATAACTCTAAGCCCATAACTCTCAAGGATCCCTCACGTACTCTTTTATTTTCTCTTCTTTTTTTAGAGAAAGAAAATCAATTATATTTACCTTTTCAACTGGTTTTTGTTTCTCCAACGCCTAGTTGGGGGGGTTGTGGTGTGGTGGCTTGAACCCGGGTCCTTGTCCACGCCAGACAAGCTCTCTGCAGCTGAGCCACTGCTCCAGCCCTCTCTTATGTTCCCTCTCTCTCTCTCTAGCAAGAAGAAGGAGAAAGAAACATGAACATAGGACTATGGAAACTTAGAGATCTGTGGACCTCTGGGGAGCTCTGACAATCTGATGCCCAGGCCACACCCAACCCAGGTGGTCAGGATCCCGGGATTTTTTGAGTGCCCCCACCCGGTGGTAATAAATTGAGACTGCTGCTGGTCTTTTCCATCCTTCACCATATGGTCCTTGGGAGCAGTGTCATTCTTGCCCCTGCCACCTCCCGCCCCCCCTACCCCATCCCACCCCACAGGTGCCCAGTGCCTCAGATTCTCATCTTAGCACTATGGTGACAGGTTCAATGGGCTCCTCTCCCCCACACAGGGATCAATCTGGAAGTTTGGCCCTGGGTTTCGACTGCCTCCTGCCAACCCTCCCTCCCTCCCTGGTCATGTGTTTGTGTCCACAGAGGAAAGAACACGGAACTTGAACCTGAGCTCTGCTCCAGCCCCTGCTGCGGGTGAGATTCCATGATGTTGCTCAGGTTAGGAGCAAATCGCTCAGTCTCTTTGAGTCTTGGGTTTCTCAGCAGCAGCACGGAGGAGGTGGATAAGAAACCTCTCGCAAGGGCTCATTTTGGAAAATTTAAGCATTCAAGCTGTACTTAGTATTTTTTTACTGACAGCTCCCCAGAGAACATGACCTCATGTCCTTCATCTTTTGATTTCCTGCAGGAGTTTCTGCGGATTCACACATGAATGCAAGATCGTTGTTTGCCAAATGAGTTATTGTTAAAACTATGTCTCATGGGAGAAGGAAGCAAGCCTTCAGGCTGGATATTGTTAGCTAAGGATGAGCAGGAATGGGAGAAAGGGAAGACGAGAGAGGAAGGTGACCATGAAAGGGCCACTGATTGGCAGCTAACCCAGAGGAGTCCATATGCATCACCCAACTCTGTAAGGACATAAATTCTCCCTCCTCTGGTGTGGGTGGGGCTACAGAAGAGACCCATCTTAGGAAGATGGGAAGAGCACTCAGAGCCACTGAATGGCTCCCCGTTCTTCCCCATGCTCCAGAAAGAGGAGCATCCCTCCCATAGATTTATGGGCATACATCGTGTTCCCAAGGTCATGCATGCACTCACAAGCTGTCCTGAGTGTCAGTTGACCATTACATGACCTTCCACCTGGATCAGAAAGTGCAAAGCGTCCCAGGTATACTGGTGCATGCCCTCAGCTGTCACACAGCAAGGCTTCCCCCAAATGAGCAGCAGCTGCACAAGCACTGACCCTGGGGAGGTGTGGCCACCTGTCACTCTAAAGTGTGTGTGGCCACCTGTCACTCTAAAGTGTGGCACCGCCGCAAGCTCCTGCCCGCCGCAAGCTCCTCCCCGCTGCAAGCTCCTACCCTCTCCTAGCCACAGCCTGAAGCCTAACCATTTAGGTGTGTTTCAGTCCCCAGCCAGTCTGCCCGCCCCTCCCTCTTTCCTGCCCTTCTCTTGGATGGCAATAAACCTGCTCTAATTGCATTCCTGCCTTGCAGTGCTTCTGCCTCCACGCCTGGGTGATGGCCCAACCTCAGGCGTTACACCAAGGACTCAGGATCGCTCCACAGCCACCTCCTGCACAACATGCCCTGAATCCCAGTGAGAAGCGGGAGGGTTACCTCGGAGGTCAGGGCAGGCCTCCGAAAGGGCAGCTGGCTCCCTCTGGACGGTTGCCGAGGCAGCTGCATTCCCAAATGCCCCTGTCCTAATGGAAACTCTGTGACCATGCCCACCCACCGAAGGCAGGACGTGTCCTGTCCCCAGCACCAACACCGGATTATCCCATTCCCTGTGTAGCGCTGATGGAGCATGAGCTTGTCCCCTCTGGAGGGGAAAATTAGGAGGCACAGTGGAGAGCTGTTTGAAGCTTTCCCAGAATTGATTTGGCTGTGGGACATTCTTTTTTTTTTTAAGCAAGAGGGACCATGAGAAAGAATCAATTTTTATTTAGTTTTTCATGTGGGTTTCGTTGCCCCAACACTTCGTTGTGTACGTGGTGCTAGGGTTTGAACCCATGTCCTCACGCATGCCAGGCAAGCGCCATAACTGCTGAGCCATCACTCCAGCCAGGATGTTCACTTTTAAAGTGTCCCTTCCTGAATACTGGCAAAACCGAAGAACTGCCAGAAAAAGCTGTGACATGGACACCATCCCTCTCTCTGCCTTCCTTATATGACCTGGTTCTCGACAGCCCTGGAGGCTGAGCATCCCATACAGGCTCCGGGCACCGTACTTCCGTTCGGGGTGGCAAATCCAGGTAGGGGGCCGAACCTGGCACAGCTGCCCATTCTGCATCTGTTAGCTTCCTTGGGCCACCATCTGTTCATCACAGTTCCCGAGGGTAAAAGTTCAAAAGCGAGGAGTCCTGTGCAGATTTTTCTTTTGCAAGCTTCAGGGGAGAATCCTCCCTGGGTTCTTCCTGACTCCCGGTGGTTGTGGGCAATGCCTGGCATTCTCTGTGTCATTCCAGGGGGCTGGAGCGGTGGCTCAGCGGTTATGGCGCTTGCCTGGCATGCACGGGTATGTGAGTTCAAACCCCAGCACCACGTACACAGCAAAGTCTCGGAGAAATGGAAGTCACATGAAAAACTAAATAAAAATTACCTCTCTCTTTCTTTCTCTCTCTCTCACTGTCCCTTCTTTCTTAAAAAAAAAAAAAAAAAAGCTCTCTGTGTCATTCCAATCTGCCTTCGTCATCCATGACCATCTTCTCTGTGTGTATGTCTGTCTCTGTGTTCCCATGGCTTTCTTAAAAGGACACAAGATTTAGATTAAGGGCTCATGCTAATCCAGGATGCTTTCATCTTGATTAATTACATCTATAAGGACCCTATTTCCAAATATGGTCCAAGGTGACCTGAATAGGGGGTGACACATGATTCCACCCAGCTGCCTCTTTGGATCTCATTCACTCCAGGTCCACCAGCTCCCTCCCTGTGACCCTGTCTCAAGCCCTCAACCTAGCATCTCTCTTGGTCATACCATGACATCCAGTTCGGAGCCTCCTGGGACTCTGTAGCAGTCTGAACAGGGCCTGCTCAGCACCACACTACTGAAGACAGCCACTGTGGGGTGAGGAGGGGAAGGAGCCTCAGTCTAGAAGAAGGTCAAGGTCCAGCACATAGCTACTTATGGTGGGACCTTGATCAAGTCATGCTCTCTGAGAAGGAAGCCACCAACTGCCCCACACCATAACAGGATTAAGTACTAACACTCTACATTAAAATTACCACTCCATTCTGCAGGAAATTCCTGCATAGGGAGAATAATATATAAATACATTATTTGTTTCATGAACTTCCTGAAACTCCATATATCGGAACTTTTTTTTTTTTTAAGAGAGAGGGAGCGAGTGAGAGAGAGAGAGAAAAGAGAGAATCAACTTTATTTTAGTTGTTCATCTGGCCTTTGTTTCTCCAACACTTAGTTGTGTATGTGGTGCTGGGGTTCAAGCCCAGTTCCTCACACATGCCAGGCGAGTGCTCCAACCACTGAGCCACCGCTCCAGCCCCTTATCTGAACTTTTATTTATTACTCAACTAGCCTTCATTTGGGTAAAAAGCTGATTTCTCAGAACAGTAGATCACTCACCTAAGACTTATCAGACAATGGTGTAGCCTTAAGCTTCATTGAAAACCTGCCTCTGGGAACTGGGCAATGCGGTATGAGCCTGTAACCCTTGCTACTCAGGAGGCTGAGGCAGGAGGATTACAAGTTTGAGGTCAGCCTTGGCAACTTAGCAATATTTTTATAAAAAGAAAACAGGGCTGGGGCCCAAGGTAGCTGAATGATAGAGCACCACTGTGTTCAGTTCCCAGTGCCACAAATAAAACAAAAGAACTTTGCTTTCTGTGTCCCCCCAGTTCTTAATCATAATATCAAGAACTCAGTCCAATCCCAAACAGTGCCTCCCAGTTGAAGACCTACCTTTATCCAGACTCCTCCCCCAAACAGTATAAATATGACATTTTTTATTTGACTGCTCTGAAACAGTAGCCTCACTTGTTGCAGAAAGCAAGAGCTGGGGTTTGCTGGCTGACTAGGTAATTTAGGTGATATTTTATCAAGATCTGGTAGTTGACACCAATCTGAGTGTCAGTCTTTTCTTATATTTTTATTGTATATATTAGAAGTATGTTTATGTAATAAAATATGTATTTTATAAATTAGGTATCAACATTTATATTTATTTTGTAGTCTATGAAATGAGGGTGATAATTCCAACTTTACCCACCCCAAGGTTGTGCACTACCCTGCCCCTACACCCTACCCCCATCCCTGCACCGAGGACAATGAACACAAGAGAATCAAAAATTCTCTTCGGCCAGGAAACAGTCTGAGACTCAAAGGAATGATTGCCAACATGGGAGATCTGAAGTCTCTTAAACGTGGTATGTCTATAAAATAATTCTGTAAATTGTGGGCTGCTGTCTAAATCTTAGGGACAATGATTACCAGTTAGATATTTTTGTACCTCCATCCTCAAGCAGAAGTTTTTGAATCACGTAACAGAAGTTAGTGAGATAAAATTGGCCACTTATTGAGAAATTCTGGGCCTTCAACCAAAAGTTTCTATCGTTAATTAGAAACAGACAAACCCACAACCTCCTTGGTCCAAGACTGAGTTGGATGATGTCAGTGTGGTGTGTGTGTGGGGTATCCTCCATCTTCCACCTGCCGGACTCGTGCCTCCACCACGTTGGGAGTCTTGGGAAGAGCTGCCTATGCAAGAATCTAAGAAACTGGTATTTCATTAGTGGATAGCAATGGAAAGTTTTGCAAAACTGATTTTAGATGGCTTCCTGATGGGTTTATTATGTAAAATGGAAAAGACCAATGATGTGCTAGTTTGAAGTGGTGTAGAAATCCTCTTACGTTTGGGAACATGCTGTGATGTGTGTTTTCTAATATGGATGTGTAGGGCGTGGTGGCACATGCCTGTAATCCCAGCAGCTCAGGAGGCTAAGGCAGGAGGATCACAAGTTCAAAGCCAGCCTCAGCAACTTAGTGAGACCTTGAGGAACTTAGTAAGACCCTGTCTTAAAAAAAAAAAAAAAGGGGGCTGGGGATATAGCTCAGTGGTTAAGCACCCCTGGCTCAATCCCTAAAACCAAAAAAAAAAGCAAATATGGATGTGTCTGTGTCTGATAGGGGAAACACATCACACTCCTGGGATGGATGCAGGTCGAGAAGCTGCAGTCCATCTGCAGTGGCTCGGGGAATGAAGATACAAATCACACTCAGATCTCCCCATCGGTCCCCACTATGTCTTTCAGACCTGGCTCATTGTCAGGATGGGACCAAGGTGTGGGCACTGCACTGGGTGTTGTGTTTCCTAGAATGGCTCTCCAACCTGTTTGACCCTTGTCATGCTGGCTTGTGGAGAAGACCAGTTTCTTCGTAGAATGTCCTGCATTTTGTCAGATTGTTCCCTGTAATATCACTTAGCAAATTTCTCTCTCACACAGACTGAAATGAGGACTCAAGTCTTGATTTGATTCTTTTTTTTGGGGGGGCAAGAATACATATTTTTTTTAAAAATGATCCTTTTCATTCTGATAATAAAACTAATTCAAATTCATTGTAGGGAAATTTAAAGAAAAAAGATAAAGATAGCCCTTAATTCTACCATCCCAAGGAGAACTATGATCAGTGCATTTCTGCCCACTCTTGTTCTCTGTATGTATATAAAGAAAGAGAATGGCAGAAAATGGATAAATATTATTATTATTTTAGTATCAGGAATTGAACCCAGGGGTGCTTAGTCACTGAGCCGCATCCCCAGTTCATTTTATATTTTATTTTGAGACAGGTTCTCACTAAGTTGCTGAGACTGACTTTGAATTTAAAATCCTCCTGTCTCAGCCTCCCAAACTGCTGGGATTACAGGTGTGCAACACCACACCTGGCAATAAATATTCTGTTTTATTTTTTTATTTTTTAGAGAAAGAGAGAATCAATTTTATTTATTTAGTTTTTTATGTGGCCTTTGTTGCCTACACACTTCATTGTGTACGTGGTGCTGGGGTTTGAACCCACATCCTCAAGCACGCCAGGCAAGCGCCATAACCACTGAGGCACCGCTTCAACCCCTAAATATTCTTTTTAAGAACAAAACTAAGCTCATAGTCTCTCTGTGACATAACAGTGTATATGTTCTATCCATTATTTAACCAATTTTCTCATTAATTAATTTTAAATGTTTGCTCTTTACATATACGACAAACATCAGCGTACACAAATCCTTATCTTTTTGATAAACAGAATTACTGGACCAGTATCAGGCACAAGGCTTTTGATACACCTTGGCAAAGGGTCATCATTGCATTAACTGGTACATCTATTAGTCATGGATGAGCCCCCCTTCCCATTTTTCCCAAAGCTTCACCAAACTAGGATTTTCTGTAAAAATTCGTTAAGAAATGAAGACATCATAGTGTATAATTTTAGTTTTGATACCTGATGATTTAAGGAAACTGAATAAACTTCCATATGTTCATTAGATGCATTTCTTCTTGGTTTAATCTGTAAATCTTCTTTATTTATGGGGTCTTAAACATATAAAAAGAGTAATCCCATGTGGAGGCATGGGGCAGAGAAAGCTCTTGGCATGGTGCTTGGCACAGGTGTGTTGTACACCGACCTTGCAGAAGTCCACCCAGGTGATCCCAGTAACCCCAGGATGTGTTCACAGGGACCCTGTCATCAGCCCCCAGGATGCAGTTCAGAGCTCCTCCTGACCTTGCCTCTCCACCTTCTGCATCAATCTCTCCTCTCACTCTAGCTGCTCCTCCTGGACCCATGTGGATTTGCCTCTTGGCTGAATTCCAGATGAGCTGCCCAGTGTAGAGCGGCCTGATCTGCAAAGGCCCACCCAGCCCTCCCCTGAATCATAGTCAAAGTTAGATGCCTGGTTGAGATCACGGCCCCTCTGAAAGCAGCAGAGGGCGGGAGCTGGGGTGGGAGAGGAAGCCTGGCCAGGCTGACTGCCTACGGGCCGTCCTGGGCAGCCCAGTCATAGCCCATCAGGATACCTTTTAAAATTCTGTAGTGAAAAGTAGAGAGAAAGTAATTTTCTATTTTTAAAACAACATGCAGAGAGAGCTTTTTTCCTTTGTGTTCCCAGAGTGGTTTCTCTACAGCTTTCTTCTGAGTTTTCTACACTGCAGTCACTGCCAACTTGTCTGCCTCCTCCAATCAGACTGTGCGTGTCTGGAAGATGGAGAATATCCTTGTTTATCTTACAGTCCCCAGCGCCTGGTGCAGTATCTGACACATAGAAAGCTCTGGAACCAATTGCTGACTCTCTTTCTGTAAAAGGCTAGAGTAGTCACAAGGCTTGAAGGGAAGAGCAAGAAATCCAGTCTTTACTGACATCAGCCCCCTTCAGATGTCAACACACAGCTCATAATGGCAGCTGCGGAGGGAAGGTGAGGGAGGATCCCCACCCCTCCAGCTGCTCTCCGGGCTTCATCTCTGCATCTCCAGCCACATTCAGCTCCTCTTGTCATGGATACAGCCCTTCAGCTTGGATAAAGAGGGACAAAGACAGAGAGAAAGAGGAACAGCTCAAGGGGATCTGGTCAAGCTCTGGGGATGGGAGGGCCACTGCCCTGGACACCAGGAATAGGAAATCGAATTTGAAGCAAGGAAGTTGTAGGTAGAGAGGGCTTTGGAGCAGGTCTGGGGCTAGCTTGACAGTCTGGTCTAGTTCTTCCCCACCCATTTTCATGTTTTAAGTCATTTAGGCTCTTTTTATACTAAATGTTCTGAAAAGAAAACAGTCCTGTTAGAAACCCATTGTGGAACAAGTGAAAAAATAGAAAATGACATCAATCAACCCTTCTTTATTTCCTCTCCCGGCCCCAAGTTGGCAACATGCTCTCTCCACGTCTGGGCTCTTCCCAGGATAGAGGCCACTGCTAGGAGTAGGCTCAGGAACATAGCCACCATCACAATCCAGAGCAGAACTATTCCCTCACCCTAAGAAATCCCCCTGCCCCAGTAGGGCTGCCCCTGCTCCCCTCCAAGCTCAGGCACCATGGATCTGTTTTCTGACATTAGAGCTTCGAGAATATCCCAGCAATGTACTCATACAACGCATCGTCTCTTGTGTTTGACCTCTGTGACTTTGCCCTCGTGCTTTCGTTATTTATATATTTTCCATGTATCACTGTTTTTCCTTTTCATTGCTGAGTAGTTTTACATTACGTGCATAACTACAAGTTAAATTTAAATATTCCTTTCTAAACTGAAAATAAATTATTATATATAATAAATTATTTTTATTAAAAACAAAACTGTGCATATTAATGGGATACCATGTGATGTTTTGATGCATGCCTACATCATGTGCTATGGTTTGAATGAAAAGTGTCCCCCAAAAGCGTGTGTGGAAAATTCAGGAAGACGGAGGTGAAATGATTGGGTTATGAGAGCCTTAACTCCATCAGTGAGTTATGGGGATGCACTGGCAGCTGTAGGGTGGCAGGGTGTAGCTGGGGGAGGTGGGTCACTGGGGGCCTGCCTTTGGGATATAGATTTTGTATCTGCGTGGAGTTTCTCTCTCTGCTTCCGCCATGATGTTCAGCCTCACCTCAACCCCCCAAGAAAGGAGTCAGCCTTCTAGGGACTAAGACATCTGAAGCTGTGAGCCCTCAAAAACTTTTCTCCCTAAAATTTTTCTTATCAGGTCCTTTAGACACAGCAATGATAAAGCTGACTAAAAACAGTCATGGCATGTTTAAATGGGGTAAACATATCCGTCTCCTTAGATATTCGTCATTTCTTTGTGGTGAAAGCACTCAAATCCCTTATTCTGGCTTTTTGGGATGTGCTTCACCCTTAACTATGGTCTGTGCCTTGTCCTTCCGTTCACCAGCTGATGGACACGTGGGCTCCTCCCAGCTAGGCGTGATTAGGAGCAAACTCCTTCTGACTGTTCGGGGACTCATCTTTGTGTTTTGTTCTTTGGAGTGGAGTGAAAGGCGCATACAACAGGCTCACATTTATCTTGGGAGGAGACCGCGTGCGTCATTTTGTACTGTTGTGTTGCAGCGTATCCTCGTGGTTTTATTTTGCCTTTCACTAAACATCTTTTCCTATGCTTATTGGACATTGTTCGTCTTCATGGGTGAAATGTCTGTTCAAATTTTTTTT
>PVKS010047419.1:0-12838 GCA_004027875.1 Aplodontia rufa | reverse complement strand
TAGGCACATTTTTAAATTCTTACTTTAACATGCCTAGGGCACTCATGCCAAGTTCAATACAGCATTTAGAACCTTTCCAGATTCTTTCATAATGTCATTATAGGTCAGTTGAAAATAAATTCAATTTTAGCTTGTTTCTGTGGTTCTCCTACCTCCCCTTTTCCAACTCCTCTTCCCCTTCACTTTACTGACTGATAACCTTAAGATATAAAAATATTTAGTGATTATAAATGCCTAGTAAAGGCAGCTTTTCAAGGAAAAACTTTATCCTTAAATAAATGGCTACATTTGAGTTGATAGCAAATTAACTTGGATTGCAAGAAAATATATTTTGGGGATTGCAAGAAAATATATTTTGGTGTATTGCTTAAAAGATCCACTACATATATTTTCAAAAAAGGTAAATAAAACAATTATTCATAATGCCAAGACTTAGACATACATCTCAATACTGTGAAATAGTTTCCTCTGTTTTTTCTGTGTAGATATCACACATTGATTTAAACCCTCTTTTAAAATTTAATATATCATGTATGCTTTTCTGTCATTATATTTCCATAGTCTTTTTAATAATTATGTATGTCATCACATATATAATCAAAATCATATTTCATTAGGAACCACATTGAATTTAACATCCTGATATCTTTGTCAATTTTTCCTCAGGAAAAAAATAGAAGAATGATTAGGTCAATGATGGTGCCATTACTAATTACCTTTTATACACATTGCCAAGTTATAGTCCAGAAAGGGAACTAGTGCTTGATCCACCCAACCTTCACAAACTGTCCTTGTACCTGAAAACTCACTTTAAGCTTACAACTGATTGCTTTATTGTGTGCATGCATGAATATGTAACAAATATCATTATATACAACTATAATGCACTAATAAAAAATGTGGTAAAATGCCAATTAAAATTTTCTAGATTTAGAAACAAAATTCATATGCTGACATTAAAAGATGAATGAAAAAGTATTGTTTTAAAATATGTTAGTAAAAGTACTAATTTTTAATATTAAAAAAGATTACAATTGATATGGAGTAAATTATGGAAAATTTAGAAGGCTGTTGGAAATATATTTCCATTAAGATACTGTCAAAATTTTGTTGGTAGCTACTTAGTAAGAAAGTATTTTAAAGTTCATCTTTAGGCTATTGTTTCACCCAATTAGATGATAAAAGGATAGCAAGCTTATGGCACATCTTAAGCAGCCTGTGTCACCTTTGGACTCAAATTGCAAGTGTCCCCTGGATTTCCAAGATTCTAGCCAGCCCTGAAGATTTTAGGTTTTTCCAACTCACAATTATGAGCCAAATCCTTAGATAATAGATGATTGATAGATAGTTTAAGTATTAAGAAAAATGGATAGTCTAACATAAATTAAAGTAAATCTCTCTAAATTTAAATTATCTTTTACACAATCATATTCTAAATTACAATGGACTTATAAATCACTTAGGGAATCTTGTTAAGATGTAGATTCTTCCATACATCTAGGACCTGACATTCAGTGTGACATGGCAGTGCTGGTCCATGGGCCAACTTTGAACAGTAAGGTCTTAGATAACTTTCAGCAGCTGACAAACCATTGTAGGGTCTCTCTCAAATCATCCATATTTTTGGAAACCCTCATTTCAATTCAATAATCTAGTTTCGGAAGTGAGGAATCTAAAATTTTATTTCCAATGCCATCACATTTATTTGTACAAGACTAGCTACTTATGTAATGTGCCACAAAGACCAAAGTCCCTTAGCAGGTTTCCTGTTAAAAATGATGATGAGGGTGGCTCCGCTCGGGCCCCTCGGTTGAGCTGCATCCCCCTCCCTGGCTTCCCGGGCTGGGACCCCAGACCCCCTCCCAGGCCCGCAGCGCGGCCCTGTGAACTGTCTGCAAGGCCCCTGGGAGAGTTGAGCCCCGAGTCGGCCAGACGGCACCTTCTCAGTCAAAAACCTGCCACCTGCATGTAGATTCCTAGACTGAAGATCCAGGATAAGAACAGATGTATATGATTGTGTAAAAGTGACGACATAACTAAAATGGAGGCAAACGACCATTTTAACTTTACTGGCCTTCCCCCTGCACCTGCTGCGTCAGGACTGAAACCCTCTCCTTCAGGGGAGGGCCTCTACACTAACGGGTCTCCCATGAACTACCCCCAGCAAGGGAAAAGTTTGAATGGGGATGTGAATGTTAATGGCTTATCTACTGTGTCTCACACTACTACTTCAGGGATTTTGAACTCTGCTCCCCACTCCTCCGTCACCCCAACGTGGCCTACGACTGTCTCTGGAACTACTCACAGTACCCATCTGCCAATCCTGGCAGCAACCTCAAGGACCCACCCCTTCTCTCCCAGTTCTGGGGGGGGGCAGTACCCACTCAACAGCATCCTTGGGGGCAGCCAGCAACCTTCATCCCCAAGTCACAATGCTAACCTTCGGACTGGAAGCCAAGAGTTCTGGGCCAATGGTACCCAGAGTCCCATGGGGCTTAACTTTGACTCACAAGAACTGTATGATTCGTTTCCCGACCAGAATTTTGAGGTGATGCCCAATGGACCCCCAGGTTTTTTCACCTCCCCACAGACTTCTCCTATGTTGGGATCTAGCATCCAGACCTTTGCACCTTCCCAGGAGGTAGGCACTGGGATACATCCGGATGAGGCAGCAGAAAAGGAACTGACAGTTGTGGCAGAGAATGGCACCGGCTTGGTAGGCAGCCTGGAGCTGGAAGAGGAACAACCAGAATTAAAGATGTGTGGCTATAATGGCTCTGTTCCCTCTGTGGAGTCATTACACCAAGAAGTCTCAGTCCCTGACCCCACAGTGAGCTGTTTAGATGATCCTTCACATCTTCCTGATCAACTGGAAGACACTCCAATCCTCAGTGAAGATTCTCTTGAGCCCTTTGACTCTCTGGCACCAGAACCAGTGAGTGGAGGACTTTATGGTATAGATGACACAGAGCTGATGGGTGCAGAAGACAAGCTACCTCTTGAGGATAACCCTGTGATCTCTGCTCTTGATTGTCCTTCCCTCAATAATGCTACTGCCTTCAGTCTCCTGGCAGATGACAGTCAAACATCAGCTTCTATCTTTGCCAGTCTCAACTCTCCACCTGTCTTAGGGGAGTCTGTCCTACAAGATAACGGCTTTGATCTGAATAATGGCAGTGATGCTGAACAGGAAGAAATGGAGACTCAAACTTCAGACTTCCCACCACCCCTTAGCCAGCTCCTGACCAGTCATCTACTATTGAACTACATCCAGGAGCCTCACCAGCAGCCTTGCCAACAGCCTCCCCAGCAATCTCCCTGGCAGTTTCTCCAGCAGCCTCCCCAGCAGTCTTCCCAATCAATAGTCTGTCCAACTTCCTCAGCAGCCCTCCCAGCAGTCTCCTCAGAAGTCTCCTTGACAACTCCAGTGACCTCCTGCGAAGCCTCCCCTGTAACTTCCACAACAGCTGACTTCCCCACAGCTTCCCCAGCAAATAAAGATGTCAGCAGCTTCCCTGAAGCCTCTGCTGACCTGGAAGAGATTACTGGAGAAGGAATCACTGTTTCTGCTAGTGGTAATGTTCTCAGAAGATGTATTGCTACCCCAGAAGAAGTTTGTCTTCCCCTCCAACATGGGTGGCGGAGAGAGGTGCGCATCAAGAAGGGCAGCCATCGATGGCAGAGGGAGACCTGGTATTATGGTCCCTGTGGGAAGAGGATGAAACAATTTGCAGAAGTAATCAAGTATCTGAGCCGCAATGTGGTACACAGTGTGCGCCGTGAGCACTTCAGCTTCAGTCCCTGTATGCCTGTTGGAGATTTGTTTGAAGAAAGACACACCAGAGGGATTGCAGTGGGTACAACTCTCAGCAGAGGAGATTCCATCCAGGATTCAAGCAATTACTGGCAAGAGGGGCCGACCTCGAAACAACCAGAAGGCTAAGACCAAGGACGTTCCCAAGGTTAAACGGGGCAGAGGGCGGCCTCCCAAGGTCAAAATTCCAGAGGCATTGAATAAGACAGACAACCGCTTCCTAAAGAAACCAGAGGCCCAAGAAACACTGAATGAAGAGGATAAAGCAAAGACAAATGAAAGCAAAAAGAAGATGAGGCAGAAGGTACAATGGGGAAAGTGTCAGACTCCTGTACAAGGACAGGGCAGAAACAAGCAGAAACAAGAGACCAAGAGCTTAAAGCAGAAGGATGCTAAGAAGAAATCCAAGGCTGAGAAGGAAAAGATAAAGACAAAGCAGGAAAAAAATGAAGGAAAAAATGAAAAGGGAAAAGAGAAGGTAAAAATGAAGGAGGATGTGGCCAAAGCCAAGTCAACCTGTAAAGCAGGTAAGACCCTGGCCACACAGAGGTGCCTGGAGGAACGGCAGAGGCAGCAAAAGATCTTGGAGGAGATGAAGAAACCCTCAGAGGATATGTGCCTGGCTGACCACCAGCCCCTGCCTGACTTCACACGCATTCCTGGTTTGACACTGCCCAGTAGGGCCTTCTCAGACTGCTTGACCATTGTGGAGCTTCTGCACAGCTTCGGCAAGGTGCTGGGCGTTGACCCTACCAAAGATGTGCCTAGCCTGGGAATCCTGCAAGAGGGACTCCTTTGTCAAGGTGACAGCTTAGGCAAGGTGCAAGATCTGCTGGTACGGCTCCTTAAGGCTGCACTTTATGATCCAGGCTTGCCTTCCTACTGTCAGTCCCTAAAGATCTTGGGGGAGAAGGTGTCAGATCCCACTGACAAGAGAATGTATCTGAGATCCTACGCTGCTTCCTCATGGCATATGGAGTAGAGCCAGCCCTCTGACAACCTGAGCACACAACCTTTTCAGGCTCAGCCACCCCAACAGCAGGCTGCTGTCCTGGCCTTCCTTGTGCATGAGCTCAATGGCTCCACCCTCATCATCAATGAGATTGATAAGACTCTGGAGAGTATGTCCAGCTATAGGAAAAACAAGTGGATTGTTGAAGGCCGACTTCGGAGACTGAAAACTGCTCTGGCCAAGCGAACTAGGCGACCTGAGGTAGAAATGGAAGGGCTAGAGGAGGGCCTGGGATGGAGGCGCAATTCTTGAATCATGGAGGAAACCAGTGGCATGCAAGAAGAGGAGGAGGAAGCTATAGCAGCTGTTCATGGCTGCAGAGGTTGAAGAGATGGAGAGGTTGATGTTATAGCATCTAGCATCCCAGAGTTAGAGCGTCAGATAGAAAAGCTCAGTAAGCATCGGCTCTTCTTTCACAAAAAGCTGCTTCACTCATCCCAAATGCTTCGGGCAGTCTCCTTGGGTCAAGATCGCTACGGACGCCGCTACTGGATGTTGCCATATTTGGCTGGAATCGTTGTAGAAGGAACAGAAGGGAACTTAGTTCCCGAAGATATGATAAAGCAAGAAATTGACTCCTTAAACATGGCAGCCCTTCCAGCAACCAGCCCTGCCCTCTTATTTGTGAAGAGGGAGTTAGCTGGCTCCAACAGCTCTGCTGGTTCTCCTGCCCGGACCTGAGGCCGACCTCGAAAAACTAAGCCTGGGTCAATGCAACCAAGGCACATTAAGTCCCCTGTTAAGGGTCAGGATTTAGAACAGCCCCAGGCCCAGCTTCAGCCAGAAGCTCAACCCTGTCCTTAGCTTCAGTCTGTTGCCCAACCCCATCTTCAGCCCCATCCTCAGTACCATAATGGGTTTCTGGAGACGGAAGGCTCCCATTTGTCTCTGGGTCAGAGTCAACATGACCTCAGTCAGTCAGCCTTCCTGTCTTGGCTAAGCCAGACTCAGAGCCACTGTTCCCTGTTGAGCAGCTCAGTGCTCACACCTGATAGCAGCCCAGGAAAACTATACTTAGCCCCAACTCAGCCTCTGGAGGAGCCAGAACCTGATGAGACAATCTGGCCCTGATCCTCAAGCACCCTGGTTTAACTTCTCAGCCCAGATGCCCTGCAATGCTGCCACTACACCACCCCTTCCTGTTTCTGAGGACCACACTGCTCCTTCCCCTCCATTGCCTGCCTCTTCCAAGCCCAGTGCTGCCAGTCCATGTTCTCCAATGCAGTTCTCTTCTACCCTCTTGCCTGAGCTGGCCCCTAAGAGGGGAACAGGAGACCTGGAGAAATGCCACAGAGTCCCATGGGGCTGGGACAGCCAAAACGGAGAGGGAGACCTCCCAGCAAATTCTTCGAACAAATGGAGCAGCATTACCTAACCCAATTGACAGCTCAGCCAGTCCCCCCTGAGATGCGCTCAGGCTGGTGGTGGATCCAAGATCTTGAGACTTTGGATGCCATGCTCAAGGCCCTACACCCTAGAGGCATCCGGGAGAAGGCACTTCACAAACACCTTAATAAGCACAGGGATTTCTTGCAGGAAGTCTGCTTACGGCCCTCAACTGATCCCATCTTTGAGCCCAGTCAGCTACCTGCCTTTCAAGAAGGGATTATCAGTTGGTCCTCCAAAAAGAAGGCATACAAAACAGACCTGGCTGTGCTTCAGTGGGTGGAAGAGCTGGAACAGTGGGTTATCCTGTCTGATCTTCAGATTCGGGGCTGGACATGTCTTAGCCCAGACTCTACTCAGGAAGATTTGGCCTACTGTGAGCATCTCCCAGACTCCCAGGAGGGTATCACCTGGAGAGGTCGGGGCAGGGAAGGGCTGGCACCTCAGCGTAAAAGCACCAACCCTCTGGACCTGGCTGTTATGCGACTGGCTGCCCTGGAACAAAATGTGGAGCATTGGTACTTGCGGGAGCCTCTCTGGCCCACCCATGAAGTGGTACTAGAGAAGGCCCTGCTTAGCACACCCAATGCTGCTCCTGAGGGCACTACCACAGAGATATCATATGAAATCACTCCTCGAGTTCGTGTCTGGCACCAGACACTTGAGCGGTGCCGGAGTGCTGCTCAGGTGTGCTTGTGCATGAGTCAGGTGGAGAGGTCCATTGCCTGGGAGAAGTCTGTCAACAAAGTGACCTGTCTAGTCTGTTGGAAGGGTGACAATGATGAATTTCTTCTTCTTTGTGATGGGTGTGACCGTGGCTGCCACATTTACTACCATCAGCCCAAGATGGAAGCTGTCCCAGAAGGGGACTGGTTCTGTGGTATCTGGCCCAGCAGGTAGAGGAAGAATTCACTCAGAAGCCTGGTTTCCCAAAGCGAGGCCAGAAACAGAAAAGTGGTTATTCACTGAATTTCCCAGAGGGTGATGGCCGGCCACGCCGGATACTGTCAAGGGGCCGAGAAAGCCCAGCGGTGCCTCGGTACTCAGAAGAAGGGCTGTCTCCCTCTAAGCGGCACTCAGAAGAAGGGCTGTCTCCCTCTAAGCGACGGCGACTTTCAATGCAGAACCACCACAGTGATCTCACATTTTGCGAGATTATCCTGATGGAGATGGAGTCCCATGATGCGGCCTAGCCTTTCCTGGAGCCTGTGAATCCACCTGTGGTGAGTGGGTATCGGCTATCATCAAGAACCCAATGGATTTTTCTACCATGCAGGAGCACCTACTCAGAGGAGGGTACACCAGCTCAGAGGAGTTTGCAGCTGATGCCCTCTTGGTCTGACAACTGCCAGACCTTCAATGAAGATGACTCTGAAGTGGGCAAGGCTGGACACATCATGCGCCACTTCTTCGAGAGCGGATGGGAAGAATTTTATCAGGGCAAACAGGCCAATCTGTGAGGCAAGGGAGGTTGGGAATCACCTTGTGGCACCGCCCCCCCACCTTCCAAACAAAGAAAACCTACCATTCTCACCTGCTGATGCTGCCCTGGGTCCAGACTCAAGTCAGATATAACCCTGATTTTTGACCCTGCCCTTGGCAGCAAACCCCATCTTCTTCTCCCTAGTCCCCTTTCTCCCTTCCTCCTCTTGCTCCTCAAATAAGAGGTGCAGAGATGAGGTCCTTCTGGACTGAAAGCCAAAAAAGAAAAAATAAAAAAAGTGATGAGGGCTGGAGTGGTGGCTAAGCGGTTACAGTGCCTGGCATGTGTAAGGACGCAGGTTCCAACCCCAACACCACATACATAACAAAGTGTCTGAGCAACGAAAGCCACATGAAAAACTGAATAAAGTTGATTCTGTCTTTCTCTCTGTCCCTCTCTCTTTTATAAAAAATAAAATGATAAATTAAGCAAAGGATTGTTTTTTTCTTTTTAAGTTTATGCCATTTGAAGATTTCTATAGCTATAGTATATAGCAGAAAAGTCTGAATGTTACTGCATATGTGTTTGTGTAGAAGGGACTTAGGGTGTCGATTCTTCCTTTTGATTATATTCCTTGCCAGTTTGCTAAACAAATTCTGAAAACAGGTATTTCCAGAATTCCATTCCATCAACCTGACAACTTTATCAACCTGGGAGAGATAGCAGTCCCTAAGACCCTTCCATCTCTAACACCAATTGTAGCCAGAATGTTTGGGCTCCAGCAACAAACAGAAACAGATGGGTTCTAAAGACCTAAAATAACTATTTTTTGCTAACAAATGTAAATAAATGAGCAAGCAAGCAAAGTGGACATTCAGAGTATTCATGCTTTTTCTAAATTCATTCAAGATAGTCTTACATTTAGGAGGGAATTGTTGCCATACAATCATGAACACATGCATAATGAAAGAGCAAGCCAAGGCTGATGCCATTACATGGTCTACCCCCTTGGGTTCCCCTCAATCTCAACTTAGTCCCCATGTTAGTTGGACTTCTCATGGAAGTTGAAGGTTCCCCACTGAGTTGATACTCCCATATTCCCTCCAGCCTTCTTGATATTCCTCTTATTCTGTTCCCCCTCCCCACATCCATCCCTTCATCCCCCAGCATCAGAGGCAAGGTTCCCCCTGCTCATGTAAAAATTCACCCATGTTGAGGATATTATTAGCTTAGCCAACTATCAGACTGTTTGATTGTATTTTAGCTTCCACGTATGAGAGAGTACATTCAGCCCTTGAGTCTCCAAGTTTGGGATATTTCACTTAGCATAATTTTTTCCATCTCCATCCATTTGATTTCAAAAGCCATAATATTGTTCTAATAGCAGAGAAGAATTCCATTGTATATATGTGCCAGTTTTTTAATCTACTCGTCCAGTGAGGGGCATCTGGGTTGGTTCTGTAATCAAGCTATAGTAAATTGAGCTGCTATAAACATTGATGAAGCCGTATCTCTATAATATGCTGATTCTAACTCTTTTGGGAAAATACCCAGGAGTGGGATAGCTGGGTCAAAAGGTGGTTCCAGGGCCTAGTTTTTTGAGGAGTCTCCACACTGCTTTCCAGAGTGGCTGTACAAGTTTGCAGTCCCAACAACAGTGTGATAGGGTTCCTCTCTTCCCACAACCCTTCCAGGATCTGTCATTGTTCGTATTACTCATTTTTGCCACTCTGACAGGAATGAGGTGGAATCTCAATGAAGATTTGATTTGCATTTCTCTGATTGCTAGTGATGTAGAGCAGTTTCTCACATTTATGGGCTTTTTGAACTTCCTCCATTGAGAAATTTCTAGGTAGTTCCCTAGCCCATTTATTGATTGTATTATTTGTGGTCTTGGTGTTCAGTTTTTTGTGTTCTTTGTATATTCTGGTTATTAGTCTTATGTCCGAGGTATAGCAGGCAAAGATTTTCTCTCATTCTGTAGGTTCTCTCTTGACACTCTAGACTAATTATTTAGCTGTGCAGAAGCTTTTTAGTTTAGTGGCATCCCATTAATTTATTCTTAGCTTTAATTCTTGCACTATGGGAGTCTTGTTAAGGAAGGTGGTGCCTACCCCTATGTTGTGTAATGTTGAACTTACTGTATCTTTAAGCAATTGTATAGTTGCTGGTTTAATTTCCAGATCCTTGAACCAATTTGATTTGATTTTTGTGCAGGGTGAGAGGTAAGGATCCAATTTCAGTTGTCTACATATGGCTGTCCAGTTTGTCCAACACCATTTGTTGAACAGACTGTCCTTCCACACTATGCTTTTGCCCCTTTTATCAAATATCAAATGGTTAAAGATTTGGGGGTTCATCTCAGAATCTATTCTGTTCCATTGATCTTCAATTCTGTTTTGAACAATGACACATGATGGAGGGACTGTGGGGAAAGAGGAGCACTGACATTGCTGGTGGGACTGCAAACTGGTTCAGTTACTCTGGGAAGCAGTATGGAGACTCCTCAAAAAGTTAGGGCTTGAACTGCCTTATTACTTAGCTATCCCACTCCTGGGTATTTTCCCAAAAGAGTTAGAATCAGCATATTATAGAGATATGGCTTCATCAATGTTTACAGCAGCTCAATTTACTATAGCTAGATTGTGGAACTATCCCAGATGCCCCTCACTCAACGAGTGGATTCAAAAACTGTTACAAGCATTCAGTCCAATGCTTGGCGGTTGATTAATGGCTCAGCGTTCAGCCATTGCCATGAACATGACATCTGAAATTCAGCGATCACCAAAGACTGACATAGACTCTGTGGGCCTTCTTGTACTATTGATTCTCCCTACAAAGCTGATGAGAACATTGCATCACTAAGAAAGTACATGCAAAATGCATTCTTCAGGTTCCCAGTTATTTAAGAGTAAAAGATTCATGCATTTGTAAAATCCAAATTGAGGAATCAAGAGAGTTTTTGACTTTTTTTTTTTTGTACTAGGGGTTGAACCCAGGGGTACTTTACTACTGAATTACATCCCTACCCCTTTATTTTGAGCCAGAATCTTGCAAAGTTTGCTGAGGTTCTAAGTTACTAAGGCTGGCGTTGAACTGGTGATCCTCCTGCCTCAGTCTCCTATATTCCTAGAATATAGGAATATGCCACCATGTCTGCTTATTATTTGATTTTTCAAGAAATAGTTTGGATAATCGTTTGCCATCACATCCTCAGTAGCATAATGCATTAATCAAGAAGCATGTTTTACTATATAGTTAATTTTTAATATTTACTTTGATGGCTGCTTTTAAGCATTTTGTATATTTTATGCAATTAAAAATATTACTCACCATACTACCAAAAAGTATGTGCTGCACACAGAAACAACTCAAGAACTCCTGATTGAAACACTTCATTCTGTCAACACTTGCAGGGAACTAGACCAGAAATATTCAATAAGTATTGTTTCTGCAGTAAATTTAAACAAGGGGTGCTATCCAAATTTTATAACCTAAATAAAAGGAAAATTCTCAGGTCATGGTCACTAAGGTTATCTCCACATGAACTTATTTCCAACTTCATGCTATTAAACTTAAATGATTTTAATTAAAAAAAACTTTGGTACATATATACAATACTATTCAGCTATTAGAAAAAATTATATCATGACATTTGCAGCCAAATGGATGGCAATGGAAAAAAATTATGCTAAGTGAAATATCCCAAACTCAGAGACTCAAGGGCCAAATGTTTTCTCCTACTTGTAGAAGCTAGACTACAACCAGATACACTATGATAGATGGGTTAGCTAATGATAACCTAGTATGTATGAATTTTTACACGAACAGGGGGAATCTGGCCTAGGAAGCTAGGAGACGTGCGGAGGGGGACTGGGTGGGAGCAGGGAACAGGAAGGGTATCAAGGAGACTGTAGAGACGAGTATGGGGGAATCAACTCAGAAGGAAGCATCCAACTTCTAAGAGAAATCCATTTAATATGGGGGCTTATTAAGGGGAAACATGGAACCATGGGGAACCCAAGGGGTGAAACCATGGAATGGCATCAACCCTGGCTTGCTCTGTGAATATACATTTGTTTCTTGATTATTTGACAATGATTCCCTCCTAATTGTAACTCCATGTTTAATGAATAAAAAATTAAGAAAAGAGTTGCCATATGATCCAACAATTCCACTTCTGAATTTATACCCAAAGGAATTGAAAGCTGAGACTTGAAAAGACATTTGCACATTAATGTTCATTGCAGCATTATTCACAGAAGCCAAAACTGGAAGCAACCCAAGTTGTCTAACAGATGATTGAATAAACAAAGCGTAGTGTATATACACAAATGGAACATTGAGTTTTTAAAAGAAATGACATTTTGACACATGCTACAATCTGGATAAACTTTACAAACATGCTAAGTAGAATAAGCCAGACATAAAAAGGCAAATACTGTATGATTCCACTTTCATGAGATACCCAGAAGAGGCAAATCTACAGATATAGAAAGTAGATGTGGCTCAGTAGTAGAGCTTGTGCAAGGCCCTGGGTTCAATTCCCAGCACTGGGGGAAAAAAAAAAAAAAAAGAAAAGAAAGCAAGAAAATAGATGGTGATTATCTGTGGCTAGAGGGAGAGGAGGAATCGTTGGCGTGTTTTGTTTTTGTTTTTAAAGAGAGAACTTTATTTTTTCATCTGGGTTTTTTTCCTGACACCTATTTGCACACATGGTACTAGGATATGAACTCTGGTCCTTGTGTTGGCCAGGCAAGTGCTATAACTGCTCCAGCACCCGAAGAATCATTGTTTAACAAGTGTAGTGCTTCTGTTTGAAATAATGAAAACATTTTGGAGATGGATTATGGTAATTCACAATGTGAATATACTTAATGCCACCAAATTGTACACTTGCAAATGGCTAAAATGGTAAATTTTGTTATGTATATATTACTGTAATTTAAAAATAAGTCATTGCACACTTAAAGATCCTGATTAAAAAATTTAAAATTTTTTATTCTATGAATTAAACATTGATGATTATCAAAAATAAAAAGCTAATAACAGCAGATCTTAAGCACACGTACTTGCAACAATTTTGCTTTCTTTCATTTGATTAAAAAGAATCAGACTCAAGGGGCTGGAGAGGTAGTTCAGTGGTACAGCCCTTGCCTGGCATGTGCAAGGACCCAGGTTTGAACTCCAGCACCACATACAC
>PVKS010047418.1:0-12832 GCA_004027875.1 Aplodontia rufa | reverse complement strand
AGTTTTGATTTTACCTTACCTTTCTTTTTAAAATGATTTCTTTCCTCCTCCTCCTCCTCCTCCTCCTCCTCCTCCTCCTCTTCCTCCTCCTCTTCCTCCTTCTTCTTTTTTATTTTGAGACAGGGTCTAGTTAAGTTGCTCAGGGTCTTGCCAAGTTATTGAGGCTAGCTTTGAATTTGCAGTCCTCCTGCCTCAGCCTCCTGAGCTGCTGGGATTACAGGTATATGCCACCACATCTGCCTCTGATTTTATTTTTTGCTATTGAGTTGTTGGAGTTTTTTTTTTAATGTATTCTGATATCGGCCCTTTGTTAGACAGATGATTCGTAAACATTTTCTCCTCCAAGTCTGCGGTTTGTCTTCATCTACTTCAATGTGGATTTTTTCTTTCTTTTGTTTTTATTCTTTTGCGGCATTGGGGATTGAACCCAGGGGCACTGCACCATCGAGACATGTTCCTTTTTTTATTTTATTTTGAAATGGTCTCACAATCTGGATGAGGCTGGTCAGTGACTTGTGATCCTCCTGCCTCAGCCTTCTGGGATTACATTACCATACATGACTCATGAGTGCTTTTCTGGAGCAAAAGTTTTTAATTTTGATGAGGTCTGCTTTGGACTCAAAGTTTGTGTCCCTTTGAAATTCATATGTTGATTTAATACCAATATGATGTTATTAGGAAACAGGGTTTTTGGAAAATGGTCTAGATCAGGTCACAAGGATAGGAGCCTCGTGATGGGAGCAGTGCCTGCTTAAGAGGAGGAGGACAGAACCCTCTCTCTCTCCTTCATGAGCACGCACTGAGGAAAGAATAGGTGAGCACTCAGGGAAGAGGGTTTGTCCTCTATTTGGGAGGCCGCCTTCACCAGGTACCAATGTCGACACTTTAGTCTGAAACTTCCAAGTCCCAGAACTGTGAGAAAGAAATGTTTGTTGTTGGAATCATACACTGTGTGGTATTTTGTTATAGTAAGCTAAGCAGGTTACGACAAGTTCCAATTGATCAATCTTTCCTCTTATGGATTTTGCTTTTGGTATCAGATCTAAGAACTCTGCTCAGTTCTAGATTCCAAAGATTTTTTTCTATATTTTTTCTAAATATTTATAATCCTGTATTTTATGCATTGTTGTGGTTTAGACATGAGGTGTTTCCCAAAACTCACATGTGAGAGAATGCGAGAATGTTCAGAGATGAAATGATTACATCACGAAATGTGTCGCCTTGATAGTTGATGCTTCCTTTAACTGGGTAGTAACTATAAGCAGCTAGGGTGTGGCTGGAGGAAGTAGGTCACTGCGGGTGTGCCTTTAGGGTTGATATTTTGTTCCTAGTGAGCAGAGGTCTCTGATTGCTATGTCCTGACCTGCTTTCCTTCACCACACCCTTCCACCACAATGTTCTGCCTCACCTTTCACCTGGAGCTATGAAGTTGGCCAACCATGGATGGAACCTCTGAAACCATGAGACAAAACATTTTCCTCCACTGAGTTGTTCTTGTTACATCTTTTGGACACAGTAATGCAAAGCTGACTAAAGCATACTGTCGGGAGTGCCGACTACGCCAACTGTCGTGAGTGTAGCCCGAGTGGCAGTGCTGATATCTACGCCTGCAGGTGACCACTCTCTCTGAGAGATTGCACGTTCAGTGACAGATGCAATGAGACAAGTTCTGTTTTAATATTCTTTATTTAACACAGCACTCGAGGGTATTAATATCACAATTCTCAAGGGAAGTCACACTACAAATCACACTCTCCTATATTCTTGTCTTACTTAGTCACAGCACACATAATATAATCTAATAATCACACACCACTTATAGGCTATTCTTAATGCAATAAGCTCAAGGCAATAGGTAAGGAAGAGTAAGCTCATAGTCCTCTCACCAGCATCGGTGTGATGTCCATGGTTACCAGTAGAATGCACGCAGAGTCGTAGAGTCGTCTGGCAGGTCAGGTCAGGCACTCTCCAGGAGCCGAGGTCAAATTGCAGGGAGCTGAAGAATCGGGCAGGCAGGCAGGCAGGCACTCACCATGGAGCGAAGATCAGGTGCTCTCCAGACGGAGGTTGCTGGGTTCAGTGTAGCAAACTGCTTCAGACTGTCGCGGAGTTGCTGGGTTTGATGGCAGGTTAAATGGGTTGCAAGGGATGGAGAGGAGGCATGCAATGGGTGTAAGGACCAATGTCAATACGCTTCCATTGTGGGGTATGTCTCCCAATTTCTTGGTTGCAGGCTTCGGTTTTTATCCTCTTTTTGTGAGGTCAAGGCCCACTTGTGGATTTTCTCATTAGTATGGATTTTTGGGTAGGTCCCACCTGGTTAGTAAGATAAGGGTCTGCCCATTTGTGGTTTTTTTTATTAGTATGAATTTTTGCGTAGGTCTCACAGCTGCTAATCTTCTGCGAGTTATTTTTGGTACAACGCAGGAGCTGTGGCTCAGGCTAAGTTGCTTCACTGTGTAACTTGCGTTTTGGAAGCTTGCTCTGTGTACTAGACTATGTCTCTGTCCACTCTGGACACACACCTAAATCCATGATCCATTTTGAGTTACTGTTGTGTAAAGTGTGAGGCTTATATAGAGGGTCATTGTGGTGGGCTACGGATGTCCAATTGCTCCAGCATCGTATTTTTAAAAGGTTAGCTTTCCTCCACTGGGCTGCTTTGACACCTTTGTCAAAAATGCAAAGTCAGATGCAGCAGCAGGCACCCATAATCCCAGCGACTCTGGAGGCTGAGGCAGGAGGATCATGAATTCAAAGCCAGCTCCAGCAACTTAGTGAGGTCCTGAGCAACCTAGTGAGACCCTATCTCAAAATAAAATATAAAAAGGGCTGGGAATGTGGTTCAGTGGTTAAGTGCCCCTGGGTTCAATCCCTGGTTGGAAAAAAAGCAGTTAAATAGGGACTGGTAGAGGTAGACAGCTTGCCTGGCATATGGGAGGAACCGGGTTCAATCATCAGAACCACATACACAATTAAGTGGAAGGAAAACAAGAACCAGGTGAAAAAATTTAAAACAAATTAACTCTCTCTTTCTCTCTCTGTCTTTAAAAAAGTAACCAGTTGAACAGCGCCTTCTTTGACAGCACATATACTAACGCTGGGACAACACAGAGAAGATTAGCATGGCCTCTGCTCAAGGATGATACTCAAATTTGTGGAAAGCTCCATATTTTTTAAAGAAGAAAGAAATTGTGTCTTTTTGGTGAATGGAAGGAACTGGGTAACATCACGCTAAGTGAAATAAGCCAGACTCCGGAAGTCAAGGGTAGAATGTCTTCTCTCTTATGCAGAAGCTAGGGAATGAATATGAAAAAGGGATATAAAGAAGAGGATCTCTTGAAAATAGAAGGGAGATCAATAAAATAGAAGTGGGGGAGAGGACTAATGGGGAGGGAGGAGGGGTGGTAAAGGGGAAGAGCTGGGGAATGAAGTTGACCAAATTATGGTATTCGCATGAATGAATCATAGTTCATTCTGATTTATATACAACTATAATACAACTAATGATAGTTAGTGGCTGATAAGGAATTACTCCACTTTTCTAAGCTATGAAATTTATTTAATTATTTTTGATACCAGGGATTGAATCCAGGGTGCTTAACCACTGAACCACATCCCCAGTCCTTTATATATTTTTTTTTAATTTTGAGAAAGGGTCTCACTAAGTTGCTTAAGGCCTCCCTAAGTTGCTGAGGTGGGCCTTAAACTTGTGATCCTCCTGCCTCAGCCTCCAGAGTAGCTGAGAGTACAGGTGTATGCCACTATACCTAGTTGGGTTATGTTTTTTAATCCATTTGCTCAATATCTATCTTTTAATTGATGTAATGAGACTATTTACATTTGTGGTAATCATTAATATGTTAAGACTCAATCTACCATTTTATAATTTATTTTCTGTATATTTCCCTTGTTTTTCATTCCTCTCTTTTTTCTTACCTTTTGTAGGTTACTTGGATATTTTTGAACATTCCATCATTGGGTTATTTATCGTACAACTGAGTAGCATTTTGTATAGTTTTCTTAATGCTCCAATAGGTATTTATAATACACATACGTAATTTATCACAGTCTCCTAATATCCACTAAAGTGCAGAAATGTTACTACATTTATCTCTATACTCTCCCACTTTTTAAGGATAATTGCCTTACGTGTTTCCTCTACAAACAATGAAGACAACATATTAGATGGTATTATAATTTTTGCATCCACTATGAAATTTGATTTCAGAAACTCAAGAGAACAGAGTCTATTGACCCTCACCTCTGCCCACTCGTGTGCTTTTCTTCCCTAAACTCTGCATACTATCATTCTCTGTCAACATTTCTTTTTTGGCGTGTGTAAAGAACTTCTTTAGCTTTCTATAAGAGGGATTTTACTGGCGACAGATTCCCTTCGTTTTCCTCCACCTGAGACTGTCTTTACTTCTATTTTCTTGAAGGACAGTTATGGCTGGTACATAATTCACAGTTGACAGTTCTTTTCTTTCAGCACTTGAAAAATGCTCTGTCTCTTCTTTTTTGGCCTCCATGCTTTCAAGACAAGAAATGTCATTTAAATTTGCGTTCCATTACAATACAATGCATTCAAATTTGCATTGTTTCTCTCTGGCAGCTTTTAAGATTTTTCTCTTCCATCTTTAGTTTTCAGAAGTTCAAGTATGATGTGTGTATGTTTGGGTTTCTAAGATTTATCCTACTTTGAGTTTTCTCAGTTGCTCAAATCTGTTGGTTTACGTCTCTCACCAAACTTCAGAAGCTACCAGTCGTTATTTCTTTGAATCTTTTTTCAGTCCTACTCTTTCCTCCTTGTGGACACTGGTAATGCAAAAGTTATTTTTTTTTTGTTATGTATCCATGTACCCCTGAGTTTAGAAATTTATTGTCATTTTTAAAAATCTATTCATTATTTAAAAATATATTGTCTATTATTCACGTTGGGTAAATTCTAGTGATAAGTCACCAGTTCAAATCCTAACCTCCAATATTTCCACTCTTTTAGTCCATTCTGAACTTTACTTCAGTGTTTTTTTTAATTCTACAATTTCATTTGCTTTTTTAGACATTCTATTAGCTGAGATTTCATATTTTTCATTTGTTTCAAGAAAATTCATAAGTTCTTGAAGCATTTTCATGATTGCTTTAAAAATAATTCTAACATCTGATTTTACAGAGGCATTAAAATCAACTTTATTTTTTTCATTCATGCTGTGATTTTCCTACTTTGCAAAAGTGATTTCTACTTGTACCCTCAACATTCAAATACCACACTAGGAAACTGGATCTTCCGACTGTGATTTAGCCGGATGAGCAGTGTGGACTCAGAGTTGGGATTCCTGCCGATGCCACCCCAGCACCAGTTCACAGGTAGGGTGGACGTTCAGCTCCTCCTGTCACCAGAGAAGGCTTAAGCAGAGGTTTGACTCAGACCACATTTTTTGTGCAGGGTGGGACAGACGTTCCACTCCCAGCTGTTGCCCACTTACTGCCGGCCAGCCGGGGGAGGAATGAGAGGAGAGTCTTTCACAATCCCGTTCCTCCCCAGGTGAGCCCCACTCACAGAAGGGAAGAACAGTCCTGGCTGGCCACATCCCACCTCCTTGGTCAGTCACAGCCACCCGTTCACTCTCCTTGACGCTGGATGTGAGTGGAGGGTCATGGCCTCACCGGGTTCCACTGCCACAGGGCGTAAGGTTGAAGCTGCATACTTCTTTAAGCCTTTATGCCCTTAGATGTCCTAGAGGATGGAGGCTGAATGCACAGCTGGGCCCTACTCTCACTGTTATGGCAGGGCGTGTTGCAGGGTCCCAGGGCAGAATCAAAGCGCTAGCCTATTCTGCCCTGATGGAGGGTGGAAGATCAGCTCCCCCGGCCCCATCTGCACTGCCCCAGCAGGGGATTCAGAGCACCCCCCTCTGCTTCCATGAGGTTGCAGATCAGGTACATTACCCCTGCCCCTTCCTGCTCTGTTGAAACCACCTGTCAGAATTTTAGTGTTTTCAGCTTCCATTAGGCAGAAGGTAGTGAGCTCCCCATGAAGTCTTGCCAATGCTATCCCCGCAGGGGGATCAGGTCTCTTTTGCTTGCTTCTGTGGGGTGTGAAGGTAGCCTGGAAGATCAGCAACTTGTGTCCCCTTCCTTCTTTCCTTTTTCCTCCCTCTTATTCCACTTAGAATAATGTCCTCCAGGTTCATCCACGTTATTGCAAATGACAGGATTTCTTTTCACTTTTTTAAAATACCAAATAGCGCGTGTGTGCATTACATTTTCTTTATTATACATTCATCTTGTTGATTTTTAAAAATTCATTTTTAAATGAATTTTAAAGTTCATTTGCAAGTCAGAAAGCACGTGCTCTTCCTCAGCTTGCTTCATTGCTCCTGGGAGGACTTCATATGGGACTGGGAGGACTCGAGGCAGCTCACTCATGTTCACTGCTGCGTTGTATTCAAATGTGTGAATACATCATACTTTATTTTTCCATTCGCTGTCAGTGGATGTCTGGACAATTTTAATTTTTTTTCCTTTGTGAGCAATATCACTTTGAATATTCTTGCACATGTCACTTCAGACCCATGCACACAATTATGTGTACTTGAGTGGGTCTTCCAAATCATATAAGATTGTTTTATCGCCTAAAATAACAAAAATATTGTATCTCAAAGTTTGTACCTATTTACATAGCACCAGCACTTTATGAGGCTGCTCCAGATTCCCCATTCTTACCAACACTTGATACTGTCATATTATTAAGGAAATCTAGCATATTTTTAAAAATTATTTAATTTTGAAGTCTAGCACATGTTCATGTTTATTAGTTTTGGAGTTTATTTTTCTTCTTTTTTTCTTTTTCTTTTTTATTTTTTTGGTACTAGGGATTGAACCCAGAGCCACTTTACCACTGAGCCACATCCCCAGTCCTTTTCGTTTTTATTTTGAAACAGGTTCTAAGTTGATTAGAATCTCTAAATTGCTGAGGCTGGCCTCAAACTTGCAATCCACCTGCCTCAGGGATTAAAGGTATGCACACTACACTTGGATGAGTTTCCAAATGTTCTTTATGATTTGTTTCTTATTTAGGAAATAATTTTGGAGTGAATAAGATTTTTTCTAAAAGTTTAAAGGTTTTTTTTCCTTTACATTTGAATGAATCAATACAAAATGGATGTATTGGTAAATGTATAAGGCAGAATTAATTCCAGTTTCTGCAATAGTTAAATCTATTGTAAAGAACCTTTATTGAAAATTCCTTTATTCTCATTGATCTGCTGTATACTGAATGTCTGTGTACAACTGGTTCTGTTTCTGAGGTCTTTTGTTCTATTCATATGTTTGTCCCTATTCCAGTGCTAAGTGTCCTAATAACTGCCTTAAATTTTATATTAATATGTATATTATCTAAAATTTGAAGATCTGAGTCATGGAGCAGATCTCCAAGTCTTTGTCCCCACTTTAGAACCATTATAGTAAAAAGAGGTAAAATTATATATGTATAATTTTATATATATTATATATATATTATATGTTTGCATTGCTCTTTTGTGTCAGTTCTATTGACTTAGCCTGTACCCTAACAAATACAGTAAAAATTTTCAATGCTTCTGTATAAAAAAATTTATATTAATAGTGAATATGAAAATTAATATATTTATGATATAGGGTCTGCCTATTGCAATTAAGTTATATCTCTTTATTTAGTTAGTTTAATAATAATAAATTAATTTAGTTAGTGCATGGGTCTGAAGTGACATGTGCAAGAATATTCAAAGTTTAAAAATTTCCCCATTATTACAGATTTTATAAAAATATTAGTTTTATTTCTGAGCACTTTGAAATTTTTATTGCTTTTTAATTAGCAAATGTTTATAAGTTACAATTTTTCTTGATTTGGGGTCCAAGAAAACAGTTGATTCACAATGATGATCTCACATCCAGTTTTCTTGCCAAACGTTTTTTATTCCACTAACATGTCTTCAGTGTTTTGAGAGTTTGTCTAAGAGGATAACCAGTCCTCTTTAAATAATAATTTTATTTTTTCTGTTCTAATTCTTATACCCTGTATTCTCTTTTTTCTATTGCACTGACGAAAGTTTCCAAATAACTAAAAATAACTAAACGGTGGTAGTAGGTAATCTTGTCTTGTGCTGATTGTAAAGAGACTGTTTCTCGTCTTTGACCATGAAGTAAAATATTTGCTGTGGGTTTTATTCTTCAGCAGGCTGAAGAGGGTTCCTAATTTTTCTCCTGAGGTGTGTGTGTGGCAGGGGTGGGGGGTACTGGATGCTATGTTCCTTAAATAATTTTCTTGCATCTATCAGACTATTGTCATTTTTATCCTTTAATCTAGTCAAGTATGGGAATTACATTAGTAGTTCTTGCCCATTTTCGTGGGGGGGAGGTGGGGACAGAGAGAGAGAATCGATCTTTATTGAGTTTTTCACATGGCTTTCGTTGCTCTTACACTTAGTTGTGTACGTGGGTGCTGGGGTTTGAACCCGTGTACTTGGCGCATGCGAGGCAAGTGCCATAACTGCCGAGCCACCGCTCCAGCCCCAGTTCTTGCCCATTTTCTAAAAAACTCCTTACATGTATTCTTTAGCATTTTGCAACTTTTGCCTGATACTGTATGTGAAATTCATCCATGTTTTACATACCATTGTAATTCATTACACAATTAATTTCATTCTGAGAATGAACATTGGGTTGTTTCTAGTATGGAGCTATGACCAGTGATGCTGTCCGGAGCATTCTCGTGCATGTCTCCTGGTGCTCATGTGTGTAAGTCATTGTACGGTATGCCCACCTTGAACTTTAACAGGTAATTTACCAAACAGTTTCAAAATTAGTTCTACTAATTTAAACTACCACCATCACCATAGGAAAGTCCCATTGCTTCACGACCCTGCCAGCAATTAGCATCTCAGTAAAAAACTTTCATCCAGTTGTGGATAATAACATTTCTTTATGGTTTTAACCTGTTTCATTGATTATTAACGACACTGAATACCTTTTCAGATTTCCATCTGAATGCCTCTCTTCAACTTTTTCCCAATTTTTTTTCTATTGGATCATAATATATTTTTCAATAAATTGGTTTTTTGTGAGTTCTTTATTTTATTTCATTTTGGGATATTCAGATGTTGTCAATTCTTGTGACTTGTCTTTTAATGTTTTATATAGCTTTTTGATGAAAGGTTCTTAATTTGAACAAAGTAGAATATATCATTTTTTCTTTTTTTCCTTTTTAGTATTGGGGATTGAATCCAGGGGTGCTCAACCACTGAGCCACACCCCCAGCCCTTTTTATTTTTTATTTTGAGACAGGGTCTTGCTAAGTTACTTACGGCCTCCTTAAGCTGTTGAGACTAACTTTGAATTTGTGATCCTCCTGCCTCAGACTCCCAAGTTGCTGGGAATACAGGCACATGTCACAATGCCTGGCTTATCATTTTTTTCTTTATGGTTTATGACATATGGTTATCAAGAAATCCTCTGGATTCCATCAAATAAAGGAAGATATCATCTTACATCACTCTCTAAATCTTGATACTTTAAACTTCTACTTTGGGGTTTTTAAATCTATTTGGAAATCAATTTTGTCTTTATTGTAAAGTGGGACTGAATTTCATTTTTACTTATGGACATTTATGATACAGTGCTATCCATTGAAAAATCCATCCTTCTTTCGCTGTTAAGCTATGCCATCTCTTTCAAATATTAAAGATCATATGTATGTTGATCTCTGTTTCTGGACCCTTTGTGGTTACATTGATCGATTTATCTATCTTGCTTTATGCTAATCATGCATTTTGTTCATTAATTAGTAACTTGCTCATCAAATTCCATCATGGCATCTTAGATATTTGGGGCTTTTTTGTTCATTTGTTTGTTTTTGTTTTTGTTTTAGTAACAAGGATTGAACACTTAGGGGCACTTAAACACTTAACCACCAACCCTTTTTAAAATTTGAGACAGGGTCTCAAGTCTCCTTAAATTTCTTAGGGTCTTGCTAAGTTGCTGAGGCTGGCTTTAACTTCTGATCCTCCTGCCTCAGCCTCCTGAGCCACTGGAATTACAGGCATGTGCCACCATGCCTGGTGCATCTTAAGTATTCTTGACTCTTCGTTTTACTCTATGCATTACGTGGATTATCAAATTTTACACACACCTTCTGTGATATTTATGGGAAATATACAATGCCGATACATTGGAGAGAAACAATTCTGTTTTTAAAATTTGAGTCTTCTAACCCAATTCATTCCATTTATCTAAGTGTTCCCCAATGTTTTTCATTATCAGTCAAGCATCTTTTGTTAGATTTATTCCTTGGTATCTTATACTTTTTTGCTGCTACTCTAAATGCGCATCATTTAAAAAATGTCATTTGGTTGAGTGACATAGGAATAATTCTGCTTTTTGTATACCAAGCTTCCTACACAGCTTGCTAAAGTGGGTATTGAGTTTCATACATTTTATTACCTTTCCCTGCCTTATTGTGCCAGTTAATACCTCCAATACAATTGTATAGAAATGAAGAGAACCAGCATTTCATCAAAATTTTACCTTTAGTTGTGATTTTTGGTAAGTTTTTCACAGACACCCTTTACCAGATTAAGAACATTTTTCTATGCCTCATGAACTAATAGGGTGGCTTTTATTTTTAACCATATGGGGATGCTGCATTTTATCAAATACTTTCAACACTATTTAATCAAATGGATTTTCTCCATTATTCTGCACTGAATTTAAATGTTATACTTTTAATGTCAAACCTTAAATTCTTGGAAGAACTGCCAACTTGTTTATACATTGTTTTTGGATTAATTGTGAACATTTAATCATCCAAATTTTTTTCCTTTTAGTAATCTGGAAGTTACGCTATTGGTTTCTTCTATCCTTCCTTTGGTTAGTCTATAAATTGCAACTTGCATGCTTAACTTATCAAAGTGTAAATTTAAAAGTTTTATTCATCTTCTAAATAATTCAAAGAACTTGAAATACTTTAATTTTGTTGTTGTTCTGTATTTTTATAACCATATTGAGTTATAGTAAACAACACTTTTATAGTATGCAATCTGATGAATTTTTAAATATGTTTATACCCCTAAAATCATCACTAGGGTCAAGAATATGAACATATCCATCACTCCCAAGGTTTCCTTTCGTATCTTTGTAAATGAACACATTATACTTTCCTGCTCCATCAGTAGGCAGCCACTGATTTTCTTTCTATCTCCTCATGTTAGTGCTCATTTTCTGGAGTTTTAAATAAATCGAAGCATACAAATGTATTATTTGCTTTGTGTTGCTTCTTTCCCTTAGTATAATTAGAGATTTATCTTTGTTGTGGTTCTGTAAGAATTATTGATTCCTTTATATTGCTGAGTAGTATTCTACTGGGTAAATATACTAAATTTTATTTATTTATTTGTTAAATATCAAGGTTGTTTCTAGTTTTGGGCTCTTCACAAATATTAGCTGCTGTGAACATTTGTGAATGAGTCTTTGTGTGAACATATGTTTTATTTACTTTGAATAAATACCTAGGGGTGGAGTGCCTAGATCATATGCAGATATAGATTTTTAAAAAAATTTCTCTTAACTGCTAAAATATTTTCCAAAGTGGCTATATATCTGACATTCCCACGAGCAGTGAACGAGAGTTCTAGTTGCTCCACATCCTTGATAGCACTTGGTATTGTCACAGACTTTGAAATTTTAGCCTTTCAAGTGAGTATATAGTGATCTCATTGAGATTTTAATTTATATTTCCCTAAAGACTAATGAAGTTGAGCATCTTTCTTGTCATTGTTTGCCATTTGTTTATCTTTAGTGAAGTGTCTATTCAAATAGTCTGCCCTTTTAAAAAACTGAGTTATTTACAATAATATTAAATTATAAGAGGTTTTTGTATATTTTATAATGCAAAGCCTTTATTGGATATATTTTGTAAATATTTTCTCATACTATATGGCTTGCCTTTTCATTTTTTAAAACATTATGAGCAGTGGAATTTTGAAAATTTTTGATTGAGTGCAATTAATGCTATTTAAGAAATCTTTGCCAAACTTGTAGTCACTAAGATCCTCTCTGATGCCTTACTCTAGACATTTTATAGTTTTAGCTATTACATTTAGGTTTTGGATCCTTTTCAAGTTTTTAGATGAGATAAGGACTGAGTTTCATTTGTGCTTGGAGCTGTCCAATTGTTTCAGCAGCATCTATTGAAAAGATTATCCTTTACTGCTCGAATTTCCTTGACACCTTTGTCAGAAATTCATCCCCCATATATGACCTACAGGGTTTATTTCTGGGCTTCCTATTCTATTACATCAGTCTATATGTTCATTCTTATGCCAATACCACTTTATCTTGAGTACCATAACATTATAGTAAGTTTTGATACTAGGTTTTATGAGTCTTACAACTTTGTTCTTTTTAAACATTATGTTAGCTACCCAAGATCCGGTGTGTGTCCATATGAATTTTAGCATGAGCTTGTTGTTTTCAACAGAAAAGTCTGCTGGGATTTTGACTGGGATTATATTGAAGCTACAAATCAATTTGGATATAACTGACAAGTTTAATAATATGTGTCCTTTGAATCATGAACATGGTGTATCTCTCCAGCTATTTAAGTATTTAATTTCTCTCCACAGTATTTTATATACCTAAGTTTATCCAAAAGTATTTTATATTTTTTGATAGTGTTGAGACAGGTATTTCTTGAAATGTCAATTTTTGATTGTTCATTATCTATATATAGAAATACATGATTTTGTTTCTTGATTTTTGCAAACTTGCTAAATTCACTTATTAATTCTAGTAACTT
>PVKS010047417.1:0-12830 GCA_004027875.1 Aplodontia rufa | reverse complement strand
CTACACTAGATACCCATTTAACACATGAGTTCTTCTGGGGGAAACTGCAATAGATGAAACCCACAGTAGCTTATCTATGCGTTAGCATTACCCCTGGTTATCAAAGTTTATACACATTGATTGCTACAGTTTTGACAATGTTTCCCCCTCATCTGTATCCTGTATCGCAATATACTTCTAATAAAGGTGGAAAAAAAAATAAAAAAAATAAAAAATACAAAGTGTAGTCAATCCATAAAAATATAACTGAAGGTCTAAAAGGTTATATGCTGATTTAAAAGCTATGTATTTAAACCAAACTTGGAGAATTAAAGATGCATAGAGTATTTCTTTAAAATATCAAGACTGAATTGTTATAGTAGGTGTTAACATACAGAGAGACTTTTAGTGCCAGGGCACTCTACTAGTTTCAATGGACATACTGAATTCTATGCCTATAAGAAGCTACAATATAGTTCAGGACAGACAGTTGAAACCCTACTGAACACTACTGATCTTGTGTAATTGACCTAGAAGAGTCTTCTGCAACTATAAATCCTATTGGATTTGTGAGTAAAGAAAGATCAATGAGACCTGAAATAGCCAAAGAATATGTAATGAGAGATAATGATTTGAAGAGTGAGCAGGATTTGCATAAGTTAGTGCAGGAAGAGCATTGCTGACAATGGAATGCCCTAATTAAAGTTGGTTGGTTTATATTGGAAAACTCTAAAAATAAAGTTGACTTAAAATGAACAAAAAGAATATCATGGAGTTCAATGTGAACCACATTTAGTTTCTTAAGAATGCTGAAATTTTTTGTTTTTGCTTGTTTGTTTATTCCTTTCCTCATGTTCAACTTTTAATAACAACCAACTTTTAATAAATTTGTATTCTTCTCTTTCACTTTTTGAAAAAGAAATTTGCAAAAATTATAGAAATGTTTTAATGTCAAGCAATATATCTTTCTGGGACCAAAAGTGTAGGTAAAAATAATCTTTAGGGGTGGGTTTCACTAACAACCATTCCACCAGATGTGTTAGAGGAACATTTACAAATTTATCAGGAAGAGAAATGAGGCATAGAAAAATAAAGTGGTTCAGCCATCAGCAAATAGTGCTTTTGGGACAGAGCTGAAGAGAACTCTGAGACTGGAAGAAACATTCAGAAGCCATCAATTGCCAATCTCATTTGTCTGCAAATTTTGTATTATTTAATGACCTCCAAAACAGAAAATTGTACGTTCTTTCTTACTTGTGTTGCAAAGGTTTGAGTCTGCATTAGTTATCTCCACCTAAAACCGCTTTTTCATGACTTAAAGCCATATAAACAGATGAACATTATCACAACAAACAGGTTTCCTAGAATTTTCAGTTGCTTGCTCGTAAAAGGAACAGCACTGGTTGTTTTACTCAATTCCAAAATAAATTTTATGACCATGTGTATTATGAAGCCAGGAGTTTTAATAACCGTTTTTAGACATCAAGAAACAAAATAAGGTATAGTAAAGTTTCCTTAAATGGAATGTGCAAATAGGCAGCTAATTTTACAAACTGTTTATGTTGGGTTTGGTGGTGTGTTCCCATGTTTTCAACACTCCATGTTGAAAAGCAGTTGAGTTGACAAGGAAAATATATGCCATCCAATTAGGAGTCATTAATCATTATTCTAGTGCTCTGCTCCAGATTTCTGTGTCAACTCACCTTCACTTCTAAATGGTTCATTTCAGACTCTAGAGTAGGGAGAAAGTGTGACGTTATAATCACAGATCTCAAGGAACTTTCAGAGCTAAAATTTCACAAAGAGAAAAAGAAACATTTTTCAATATAATTTACTGCCATTTGAGCAATTTTAAAGTATCACAGCAACATGACATTTTTACATATTGTAGAAATCAATAATTCAATGAGAAATCTGTGAAAGAAAAATCTATTTACACACTACAGAAAGGATTTTTTTTTAACTGGGTAGAAGAAATTCATAACATTCTCTGTCCTGGGTTTCCCTCAAGAAAACAAATTTAATTTCACTACAGAGAATTGAGAAAAGAAAGAAATTGAATTATAATTATATGCACACATTTTGAGAGTCACTGGTTAACACTACTTTGTACAACAATCAGCCAGATTCTATTCTTTCAACTCCCATGGAACACTGCTCCAGCAATATCCCCCAGTAATTTCATAGTTTGTCTTACTGTGGAATCATTGTCCATAGTGACTTTAGCTTTGAGATCTTTCAGGGTTTATCCCAGTTGCAGAGAGTGAGCTTGCCCAGCATATGCCCCACCTGGTGGTCATACATCCATTGATTACCTTGCTAGGTATGAAGATCCAGATATTTAAGCTCAATTCAGGATATTCTTTTATTTTTTTTTTTTCCAGGGCTGAGGACGGAACTCAGGGCCTTGTGCATGCTAGGCAAGCGCTCTGCCACTGAGCTAAATCCCCAATCCCAATTCAGGATACTCTTGCCACTTCATTTACATCAAGGTGCTCCATGGGTGAGCCAAGCATCTCTGAGCCTATACCACCTCAGATCAATTTCTTCCTCTACCCTACCCTAGCTTCTCCTTTCTCCTCTCACAGGTGCAGGTCCTCATACATATATTTAACATGCCAAAGTTCATCTCAGTGTTTGCTTATGTTAAATGCCACCTGCAGTAGCATTCTTGTCAAGCTCATCTTAGTGGTCTGCTGAATCCAATGGACAATTTTCAGTTCTCCTCTTACTCATGTTGCTAATTGGCCTTGCTAATTCTTCTCATGCCCCATTTTCTTCAATCCATTCTTGTATGATAGTCAAAACATTCTCTTAAAACCCAAGATAATTCATGTTTCTCCTCTGCTCAAAACTTTCCAGTGCTTACCAGCTCAACCTGAACAGTAGCTAGTGTCATAATGATCTTCAAAGACTCAATATAGTATCTCTTTCACCCAACCATTTTACTTTGTTCTCTAGAACTTTCTACATGTTCAATTTTCTTCACCCACATTAGACTAGTATGTACCAATCAGGCTCCTGTCTACTAGAGCACCCTAAACATAGCGAGCCCCTTCATTTGTATATTGTCCAACACTGCCTTTGCAGAGAGAACTTATCTAACTCCAGCAATCATACCATCTCTACTGCCCCACATGCATTCCTATTTGTTAGATGTCTATTTTATTTTAATTTAATTATTAATTTTTTAGAACCAGGGATTGGACCCAGGGGCACTTAACAACTGAGCCACAACCCCAGGCGTTTTTATTTTATTTTTTTTTTATTTTGAGACAGGGTTTTGCTAAGTTGCTTAGGGCCTTGCTAAGTTGCACTGAGGCTGGCCTTGAACTTGCAAATCCTCCTGCTTCAGCCACCTGAGTTGCTGAGATTATAGGTGTGTACCAGCACTCACTCCTGGCTCTGCTTATTTTCAGTATCATTTTTCACCGTCTGACACACTATGTGCAGATTTGTCTCTTCCCACTGAAGATTAAGTTCTATAAGGAAAGTAAGCTTATTTGTCCCCTATTGTAACTGCAGAATTCAAACATTACTGTATGGGCTGGAGTGGTGGCTCAGAGGTTACAGCTCTTGCCTGGCATGTGCAAGTATGCAAGATTGAACCCCAGCACCACGTACACAGCAATATCTTGGAGCAAAGAAAGCCACATGAAAAACTAAATAAAATTGATCATCCCCTCTTTCACTGTACCTCTCTCTTTTAAAAAAATTTAAAAATTACTTCTTGAAATAAATAATCATAGAATAAGTCATTTAATAAAAAACATATTAGTATAATATGTCTTCATGAGAATAATAGAGCTATGCTACTTTGGGAATAAAATGTACAGTAGCCTAATAATTTGGAATATGCTAGAAATCCACAGTATCACCATGCAGTTCAGAAATAGATATATTAACAAAACTTGCCTATTGTTTATTCAAAAGCCCTCAAGAATAAATGCCTTTCAAATCTGTGGTAATTAGTAGATGTCTCAAATATTCTTTGCTTGAGAACTTTTCTAAAGTTCAGGATTATATTTGGGAGTCAAAGTTTTTTTTTAATTAAGGAATTGGGTTGTTGTACAAACATAAATGGACATAAAATAACAATATGATATGCATTTGATCCTAATCCAGAGATACCCCCACATGGCCCACCCCAGTATCTTGATTCTTTTATATTTCCCCCCATAAGTTATAAATGTCCATGTATACACACACACCACACACACACACACACATATAGGCACGTGTGTGTGTGTGTGTGTGTGTGTGTGTGTATTTCTGAATTGTGACTTTTCCATAGTTAAATGAGGGCATAAGTATTATTTGGTGTCTTGAGGGGAGTAAAGACTGTGTTACATTGTTGATTGTCTCCCTAGATCCCTCCCTATCTTACCTGCCTCTCTCCTCCCCTCCGCCTCTCCCCTCTCCATCCCTCCCCTACATATATATAATTCCCCTAGATTAAAACTAGAATTCTCTCTTTCTCTCTCTCTCTCAACTACTCCCTTTTTTAAAAAGAAGAAAAAAATAGAATTCTATTTTAAGGAAGGTTTAGAAGTTTCAGTCGTTATGAAAATGATTCTGATACATAACAGTTTGCAAAGATAGAAGGGTAGGAATTTTCTTTTCAAAAGCCAATATAGTTTTAAAGAAATTCTTAGAGCAAACTAAACAAAGACTTAGCTAATATTAGGGTAAATGCTGCTAAATAAAGAATCCTAAGTAGCATTTAATCAACCAGACTCTAACTAATGGAAGGAGCCAAAGGCCAAAGTTCCAAGGATCTGGGGTTGCCTGCCAATCTGAATCTCTGTTTAAATTTAGCTTCTGTATATTGTCATAAAAAAAGTACAACCAAAGGACATTGTGACTACATTGACTCTCATGTACCAAGGTGCTTGAATTATATTTATCTCTGAGCAGAAAATGCAAAACAAAGGAAAGAGATCCATTTAGATTCCTAGTTAAATGTTCATTATGCTAGAGGGAAATCAATTTCTAGTTTTTTTACCTAGTGTTTATCACTAGCATTGAAGCTGGGGTTGCAAGCTATATGATGGATTCAAAATTCATTATCCATGCAACTGTAAGGGGAGATGTAGGTTTTATCATTAGTAATGAATTAAACATTAAGAATGATTGATTTACAGAAAAATTATGTAAAGAATATTACAGTTGAGCAACCTTTTTTCCAAATCAAATAGAGAACCCAGTTTTATTAAATTAATAGAAAAAAATTTAATATTGATAAATGTAAAGTTATTACATTTTGAATTAAAAATCATATGGAAAAATGTATACTTAATTTAAAATCTAAAAACCTGGATTGGAGTGGTGACTCAGCAGTTGGAGCTCTTGCTTGGAATGTGCCAGGACTTGATTTTGAACCCCAGCACCACGTATATAACTGAATGTTAGAGGAAAAAAAGGCCAGATAATAAACTGATAAACTAAATAAAGTTGATTCTTTCTCTCTCTCTCTCTCTCTCTAAAAATAAAATTAAATTAAATTTAAATTAAAAATAAATAAAAATAAAACCTAAAACTTATGGAGTTAAGTAAATTGGTATTTATCTTTTAATTAAGATATGCCTTTAAGAGAATATTTTACTGTAAACATATTTAAACCATTTGATTATTTCTATAGTCTTTGAAAAGGGCTCAAAGTCCTACCAAGAAAGAAAAGTAGTATTAAAACATTAAAGTATCTTTTACTAAAGACTATAGGTAATTTAACAGAACTATTAATAATAGCAAAAACACTGATAGCTAATATTTGTCAAGTGCTACATGCCAGCCAGCATTCTAAGCGTTTTCCAGATATTTTGTTCTTTTTCTTTACTTCCTCTCCCCCTGAAAAGTTACATACTCTCATGATTCCCATTTACAGATGAGGAAACTGAAATGCAGAACCATTCATTCTGGGTAAGGGCAGGTGATGGCATCAAAATCCTGACCCAGGCACTTAGGCTTGAGAGCTCACGTCTTTCATCACCACCCTGTTAACAATAACAATTAACTCAGGGAATTAAAAGTTGAAGTAGAAAGCCCCGGTGGCAAGCCTATCTTCATGGTGCCAACAGAAATGGTTGTAAATAGCAAAATGGAGGGAATCTTCAGGCCGTTTTCTCTCCCCAGTGTCAAGTCAACAGCTTGACTAGTGATCTTGACAGAAGCAATCCGTTGCCTTGGCTTTCCCTGGCAAAGTCATCCTGTAGCTACCACATACTACAGCGAGGTTCTTGGCCAGTGTGCGCGCCAGCGTTGTTTTACAGCACTCTTAATCATGTACTCCCAGCAGAGGCTCAAACCACAACAAAGCACATTAGACCCAGTCTCCACGGCTCAGCAGGTTTAAGGAAAATTTAGAGGACAGCACCATGCTCCCTACACCATCTTATTGCTGTATCGTACGGATTTACTCAAAAGCAATTATTTGAGGAGTTGGACTACCCACTACAATTCTTAAATATTCTTGGAAAATAGGTTAGTGGTAACATTTCCTAGAATTCTAATTGCACTATTATTTAACAAATTAGATGATATCAGCTTATGTTGCAGAGGTGGTAAGAAGACTAATTTTACCAGAGACTATTACGTTCCCCCAAGCCAATACATAGAGACATATTGCACCAATATGTTTTAGGCTATGTATTCTCACCTTTAAAAAGTCCATATCTGAGGCTGGAGCAATGGTTCAGTGGTTATAGTGCTTGCCTGGCATGCTTGAGTATACGGGTTTGAACTCCAGCACCACATACACAATGAAGTGTCAAAGAAACAAAAGCCACATGAAAAACTAAATAAAAATTGATTCTCTCTTTCTTTCTCTCACTGTCTCTCTCCCTTAAAAATAAAAGTTCATATTTACTTTTAAACTAAGGTGTCTGCTCTTTGTGAGAAAATTTGAAATAAATAATTTCTAGTCCTATGAACAGTAGATACGCACTACTCAACTTCTTGAAGGATACTGTTGCATTAGCATTTTTCAAGGGCCTTTTAGTTAAGCAAATTCATTTTGATTTTGAATGTTAATGGTATTCAGACATAAGGCATAAATTCTAGCAACCCATATTACCTACCTCACTCTCAAAGTCAAGGGAAAAAGTACCTAATCCAGAAACTAGCCAGAGTGTAAAAAGCAGATATGAATCAAAGATCTCTAGGCAGAAAGGAGCTGGACTATGGGAACACAGAAAAGAAAGAAACACAGGAGAAAAAATTAAGAGAAATGTCAATCTAAGGAGAATATAAAGAAGTCTGAATCCTAAGAATGCTGGAGGACACTCTATGTCCTTTGTTTTGAGAGAGAATTACCTGCATCTTATGTGATAACCCCCAAAATAGGTAACTTAAAATAAGCAATTATTATCTCCTAGTTTCTATGAGTTAAGGATTCTAGCAGAGCACAGGTGGGTGCCTTTGGTATGATTATGATCAAACTATCATCAGAGAGAACTCACTTGCATGGTTTTTGTTAGACCTTAGCAGGTATAACTCCAAGTCCATGCTCACAGACCCTCGACAAAGATCTGCCTCAGCACCTGACAGCTGGCTCATGGAGAGGGAAGGAAGGTAGGCCTCAAACCTAAATCACAGTCTCTTTATTACCTAATGTTGGAATCAATGTCCCATAATTTTGCAATATTCTACTTAGAAGTGGGTCACTGAGTCCAGCCAATCTGAAGTACAGGGAAATATACAGGGGAGTGAACACTTCATGACCAGGATCTTTGGGGGTGAACTTAGAAACTGCCTATCAGAAAAGGCAAGAAGAAACCTGGAGTAAGAATTACCTAGGCAGACAATTACCTAGGCTTCATTATAATTTTGTATAAGAGGTGTCACTAACATTCTTCTTTGCATAAAAGTCACCTGGAAATTGTGTTAAACTGCTAGATGCCTTTGCCTCACCACTACAAATCTCAAGCCAAGACAACTGACCTGGTCATATCAAGCAATTATAACTAGCTCTAAAGGAGGGACAGACTCCAAAAGAATAGTAGTTGAGACTTCAGCACCCCTCTTTTCCTCAAGGGACAGGTCATCCACACAAATATCAACAAACACCTGAGCTGACCCATACTATACAGCAAACGCAACAGACACTTAGGAAACATTTCATCCAGGAGCTGCAGAATACACATTTTTCTCATCTGTCTATGATCTATCTCCAGGATAGATCAAACATTAGACCACAAATGAAAACTTGATAAATTTAAAAGAATTGAAATCTTATTGTGTACCTTTTGAGATCATAAGAAATAAAACCACTAATCAATAAAAAGAAGCAGAATTTAAAGTATGCAAATGCATGACAGCTGAACAGGATGTTCCTACACCAGCAATAAGTAATTCAAGCAATTAAAATTGCAATAAAAATTTCTATAAGCACATAAAAATGACATCAATATATAACAAAATGTGTGAGGAACAACAAAGGCAGTACTGACAGGTAAATTAATAGCAATCAACTCATACTTCAAAAAAATAGAAAAATCTCAAGCAACCTAAAAATGCACTTCAATGGCTTAGAAAAGCAAATAGAAACAAAACCCAAAATTAGTAGACTGAAAGAAACAATGATAAGCACATAAATAAATAAAATTGAACAACAACAACAAAAAAAAAAAAACAAAGGATCAATGAAACGGTTGATTTTTTTGGAAAGGATAAAGAAATCTGACAAACCTTTAGACTAATGAAGAAAAAAGAGAGAAGAATCAAAATCAGAGATGGAAAAGGAGACTGACAAGTGATACCACAGAAAAACAAAGATGTAAGAAGCTACTATGAACAATTATATGCTAAGCAGCAAGGAAACCCAGGAAGAGAAATTCCTGGGCACATACGATAGACTAAAACTGACTCAAGAAGAAAGGGATCATCTAAAATTGTCAGAAAAATTACTGGAGTTTGTTAATTGTAATAATTTATTCTGAAACTCTGTAGTGTTCTCAGTTATTTTCTTGTAGCTTTTGTATAGAGTAAAAACTTGAACTGATTTTTGCTTCTTTTTTGGTAGACGATGCATGTTTACAGTATCGACCTTTGCAAGAACTTATTCTTGACGTACTTTAGATCTGTACTGTATTTCTGGTGTAGACCTTCTCTTAGTTTTCAGAAGTATGACAGGCTTCCTAAATGAGGTTCCCAGCCTAATTCACACTGTTTGTTACGAATTCTCTAATGTATCTGTTGGTGGAAACAGAAAGTGGACCCAAGAAGAGTAAATGAAGAATAATCTGGAGTTCAAATTACTACCACAGTTCTTGCAGGCTCTGACCTGCATGTGTACTTCATTTTCGGGTACTACAATCCATGTGATAAAAAGTGCCCTTGGCAGCCTCCTTGTGTCTCGCCTTTCTAGCCCCTCCAACATACTCAGCATCCTGTCCTGGTTATTTGCTCTGAGCATAACAAGAAAGCTAAGGTTAAGACAGCTGATGTCTGGCCTGTCTTCTGACTGCCACAGACATGCTGCTGTATAATAATCCTCAACACCCTATCAGAATCCATTAAATCCAATTTTAGAGTTTCTTTTTCCAGTGTTTCTACTTGTAAGAATTAAGATTTAATTACTTTTAGGGCTGGAGCGATGGCTCGGCGGTTATGATGCTTGCCCGGCATGTGTAAGTACACAGGTTCTAACCCCAGCACCCACATACACAACTAAGTGTCAGAGCAATGAAAGCCATGTGAAAAAATCAATAAAAATTTATTTTTTCTGAAAAAAAGATTTAATTACATTTATCTGTATTAAAAAGTACTCCAGGATTTTATTTAAAGAGAGAGAGAGAGGGAAGTAAGGAGGGGGAGAGAGAGAGAGTGAATGAATCATTTTTATTTATTTATTCATCTGGTATTTGTTGCTTTGACAATTAGTTGTACATGTGACGATGGGGTTTGAACCTGAGTCCTCACACACGCCAGGTGAGCACAATACCACTGAACCACTGCTCCAGCCCCTATTCCAGGATTTTTGAAAAATATAATAAAGCACATTAAATCTTGTTATTATTCATGTGAATCCATTGAGACCTTTATCTGTAATCTACGTTTTGGCTTAGTGATCTGACTTTTACCATATGTTCAAATATTTGCTATGCATTATCCCACAGATTACTTCACCATTAATCTCCATTACTCATCAACTATCAATCATGTTAAAAGTAATTAAACTAAAAAATATAACACATGATGGAATACTCTAGAAAAAATGTTATGATGTCCTTCCTTAGTTTTCTTAAAATATTATCCAAAGAGCTGTACCATATTTCAAGAAGGTAAAAATCTAGACACTCTCTTTGAAGTTTACTTTTGCTTTCATTTAACACAGTTGAAAATTCAGATATTTTCACTTTCCACCTAAAATTTCAAGAGAAGAAAACTGACAGAGAAAGATTTTTGATATGTCAGATTATACTCCAGTTGATAAAAATGAGGGTAAATTTATTCATGTTTGATTCCAGATGAATTTTCTCAAAATTTATGAATGGCTCGGTGAACAATATGTTTATAAGAACACAAAGAATAAAATAATTCCAAGCAGTTAGTCAGAAAACATGAGTGACCTACCCAAGAAATATTTATAGGTTACAGGGAAACCTGGAACATCTAATTTTGCTAAATGTATATGTGACAGTATCCTTTTACCATGTTTGTACAAAATCTTCTTGACGTAAAAATCCGTTGCAATATTTATATACCTATTAATATTTTAGTTTTCACTTTCTTCATTCTTCTCTATCTTTTCAAAGTAATATAACAATCTGAGAGGAATTAGACCCAGATGGTAAATACAATAACCATATTGCTCATTTCTTGAGGGCTCAAAAAACATTCTAAGCTAATTGGTGACAGCATTTGATCTGGCTATCACAAGTCTCATCATCATGAACACCCACCTAATTGTTTAAACCATGAATAGGTCACTAAGAGTTTTCTCACTTAATTGATATCCTCTTACTAATGTGATAAGAATTGGTTCATCTTTATTTACAGTAATGATGGAAAATTTTCTCTTAATCTCTAAGCAAACAGAGAGACAATGGGAAATGTGAAAGTCAGAGGTTGCTGACTAAATGTCTCTTTAAAAATGTGCATGTATTTATTTAAGGTATAAGAAAAAATCTGAGAAAAGAAAAAATGTAAATATAAAATAGAGAAAAAAATAAAATTAGGTTGGAAAAATAATGGAGTAAAGAGAAAAGGAAGTTAAGCAAAAAAGGTAGGGATACAGATTTAGAAAGATCTTCAGAGAGAATGAGAGATTATTCAGTTCAAGTATCTTCATGCATTTGTCAGCCACATATTTAATCAGCATCTAAATGTGCCCAAAGGTATGCTGAGAAAATAAAGATAGAACACTGTGTTCCAAGGATTCATAGTGCAATGAACAAAATTAGCAAGTAAATGACTTTTTTTTCCTTGTGTTAAAGAGAATCTTCAGCTTTCTAAGCAACTATATGCCACTTGACTTAACTAGACTAAAAGTTATACTGCCAATATGAACTCTAAAAGCAGAATTTTACAATCTATCAAGAAAATAACATCATCTCAAATTTTTACAAAACATGCCCCACTAAACTGTTCATAATGCCATTATAGAAATAATTGCAAAATGTTATGGGGGACAGAGGGCAAAGGAATTATACTTGGTCTGAGGTCTTAAGGGAGTTGGTCAAAGTAGGCTTCAAATAAGAGGTGACAGCAAAGAATTTTATGTTCTTCTGTTTTGTTTGCATAGAAATAGAATCTCCAAGTGTATCTGAAGAAAAGGACATTCTAGGGAGAAAAAAATGCACAGAATTGGGATGGAAAGAAAACTTTGCATTTAGAAAACAAGATCATTGGATTAGAGTGGAACCAAAAGTACAGAGGGTGTAAAATTTCATTGCAGATAACACTGACAAAAACTAGATGCACTGGAAAATTTCTGCACAAGGATTTACATACTTCTCAGAAGACATGGGGAACTGTTTAAGCAAGCAGTGATGTTATCGCTCTCAGAACCCCAATTTTCTTACTAACTAAATAGAATTAAAATACAGGGCATTTTTTCTATAACTCATTATTTTCTGGTTTTTCTGTTTTTGCTGATGCCAAGAGAATTTTATTAGGTTTTAGAATGTTTTTATTTGTTTATAGCAAAAGAGGTGAGAATGTGAATTGGGCAAACTTAACCAAGGAAATTATAAAGTAAACTTCATTTCAACTAGTTAAGAATATTCATTTTATGCTGATTTTTTTCAGTAGTTCAAAGCTCAAATTCAAAATGAAGTCAGTATCTTCCCTCTCCTTTCTCAAAATGTTTCTCTTACTTTTTCATACAGAACTATGCAGTGGCCTCTCCTCAAGTGCACTCTGTTCCTGAGGATTAAAGAGATTTGTAGTTTCCAATGTTGTTGGTTGAAGATCCCTGACATATTAAAAAGTATTAAGAGATCTAAAAAGATTTATTTATGAGTTATGCTGCTTATGCATACTAATGGCATATACCATATTAGAAATTAAAACACAATTTACAATAACTAAATTATGGAAACAACCCATATGTCCCTCACCAGATGAATGGATCCAAAAACTGTGGTACATATATACCATGGAGTTTTACTCAGCAATTAGAAATAATGATGTTGCAACCTTTGAGGGTAAATGGATGGCTATGGAAGAAATTATGCTGAGTGAAATCAGCATAACCCAGAGAACCAAGGGTTGAATGTCTTCACTCATCTGTGGAGGCTGGAGCTAGACACTGACCATTGCGAAAGGAGGTCAACTCTCATTATTTAAATTCAGAAAAATTGTAATGACATACAACCTAAGGCATTTGTAGAGATGTTTTGGGAAGGAGG
>PVKS010047416.1:0-12836 GCA_004027875.1 Aplodontia rufa | reverse complement strand
GAATCATCTTAGAAGGAGATCTCTGACCTCTACAAGATGTCTATTTAACACAGGGGTTCTTCTGGGGGAATCATAGAATCCCGGGGAATCCAAGGGGGGCATTCATGACATGGCATCAGCCTTGGCTCACTATGTAAATATACATTTGTTCTTGATTGTTTGATAATGATTCCCCCTCAATTGTAACTCTGTATTCATCTAATAAAAAAAAGTTGAAGAAAAAAATAATGTTATAAAGAACTTTAACAAAGTAAATTTAATATATTAAAAAAAAAACCCCAAAAAACGGGTCCTTGCACATCCCCAGCAAACACTCTACAGCTGAGCCACCTCTCCAGTCCCAGCATTCATTTATTTTAATAAATCCCTGTAGTACTTTGAAATGTTTCTCTATCTCCCACAAATATATAATATATAATATATATATATTATATATATATATAACAGCAAAAAAGAAACAAAAATTCTCAAAATACTTAAATGCATATGATCAATATAAAACCCTTTACATTTCCAAGTAAATATTTCCAAGTCAAGGCCTTAGATAAAGTAGGATTAAAATACTTCGAAATGTTCAGGAAATTATCCCTATAATATGAAAATCTCTAGAACAATCTAATACATTTCAGTAGATCTAGAAAGAATTCTGCTATAAATGCCATTTGCCCATTTGACAAACACATGTTTTATCTGATTTTCTAGGTAGATCTTCAGACCAAATAACCTCAGGCATATTGACAGACATATGACCTGGTCTCAGAGAACCCCAAGTCCATATCTGAGCCAAGGCCCACTCTGGCGCATGAGTTTCTGCTTTGTCCTCATGCCCTGCCTCCTAGATCTGAACATTTGCTTGGTAGCTCTTGTACCCCAGGATCCTGGGCTGGGTTCTGTCTTGCTTTTGCCAGATCAGTGTGTGGCAGATAATAAGAGGTATTTAATGATTTGCTGACCAATTAACGGAGGGCCAGAGTGATAGAGTCTCCCTCCCAAGCCCCATACCTGAAGTTGCTGATGGATTTGCTGTCTGCTCTGTTGTCTGGTATATAGTTCAATCATTTAAAAATTCACTCATATATTGAGTCCCTAGGGCGTACTGGGTAGAGCACTCAACATATAAAGCTATTTCTATTTCAATCTTGCACTCTCCCATTCAGTTGGTACAAGGTGCAATTAACCTTACTACAAACAAGCCATTTCTTGTGGTAACTAGCAGTAGAGGCTGACCTTGTGAAATTGCAGGCAGGACTTGGACTTGGGGTAAGGCCTTTTAGAATCTTAGTGCATGGCTAACAAGGGGAAGCTGTGGGTGATAATAGAGCTGGGAAAGGGGAAAAAGTACTTCCTTCTGGTGTTTGCCAAGGATTAGCATAGGCTAAGCATCCTATTTTTAGAGGCGATTTATTTTCAGGATCTCTAATCTCTATCAAATTCTACTCTCTTACCATGAAACACTGTGAAACACTAGCAGTCCTTTCATTTCTCTTAAACTCAGTCTGATAGGGTCATCATGATCATTAACGCAACCCCACTTAATAAATGTAAAAATATGATGAAATGTCAATTTGATTAGTATTAATATCATGCTGAAGTATTTAGGGTTGACACGCCATTATTTCTGAAACCTATTTTCAAATATTGTCCAGGGAAAGTGTATAGATAGAAAGAGAGCAATTGTGGCAATTGGTGAACTTAGGTTAAGAGCATATGATATTTGTGGTGCTATTATATCAACATTTCTTTTGAGTTTTACTTATTTTGAAACAGAAAAAAAAGTTAAGGAAAAAGTAAAAATCATGCTATGATGGTGCCTTTTCTGGACTCTGCTGTGTGAACACAGGCATTATTCTTGCTGTCTCTGAGACTTTTCCTTGAGAGGTAAAAATGGGAAAATTAAGCCCTGTCTTTCATATTCCCTAAGGGTTTTATGAACACGCCCCATGGTAATAGATATAGAGTGTTTTGCAAACCATCAATCCCTCTCTGGGCACAAAGCTCTATGAATGGGATTCCATAGGCAGCACGGGTCATCTCTAGATCACCTGGCCAAGCTTCCCACCTTGAGCTGCACAAACTCCAGCCAATCAGGCTGCAGCCACCTTAGCATTTTATATGCATAATCAGCCTCCTGGCTTCTTCTCTGCTTTCAGCACCAGCTGCAGGCAGGCAGTCCTGCTCCTGAGAAGGGAAGGACAGAGCAACTCTGCAGCTCCTGTTAAGAAACCTCCAGTTGCAACAGATCCTTTCCTGCCAGCTTCCCAGCTGCCCCCCCCCCTCGGGGGGGATCATTGGCTGCAGGTCTGCTCCCATGAAACCCTCAAGGGCAGCTCAGCGCTACAGAAGCATCAGGAGAAATGTCAGCCAACACTACCTCTACCAGGAGTCCCTGCTTCTCAAGTGAGTGGTTCCCCTCATCACCTGGGCAGAGGGGTGCATGTATGGGTTGCTCAAGCCAGGGACATCTGTCCATCCTGCTTGGTTCTTCTTCAAAATGAACTCAGAAACTTATTCCTAAGGTTTCGTACAACTAGGATGGCAACTGAGCAATGTGCACAGGGAGAGATGGTACGAAGGTTCTGGTTCTTGGTGATGGGATCAGAATCCAAACACCTGCATCCCAGACTGGCTTTATTGCTGGCCAGCTCCATACATGTAAATTGTCTGTTTTCTCTGTTTACTCAATTAGCAACGTCAAGAGAAAGCAGATAACACAATCATCACAATAAACAAGGTATCTATTGAAAAAGGCTTCAGACTCCTTAGAAGTGGGTGTAAGTGCTATTTGAGTTTTTAAAATATTTATAATGAATATTTTGTTAAGTATTAAGACCTCCATTTACTTTGGGAAAATTGGAGAAAATTTTCCTGTAAGTAGGAACAATCTGAATGAGAGAACAACAAAGGAAATGTTTCCTAACAGCCATGGAAGAATATTCATCTCCTGAAAAGGTTGTATTAGGATTAACATCAATTATTACTGAAAATTAACCTTGCTGTACATTGAAAATTGCTCTTCAAGAAAGTAGCTATTTTCCTGAAATATTTTGCTCATATACATCTTGTTCATAGAAACTGCTGTCTGGTTCTGCCTGTTATCTCAGGTTTACAATAAATTGAAGTGGAAGGGCAGAAAGGGGTCTCTGGGTGACAGAAATTTGGTTTTTATATATTTCACCTGCAGAGCTTGAGAACTAGGAGAAATCTCTAGAATTAATTGATCATTTCAATGATCCTTTACAACAAATTGTTTTGTCTACCAAAATTGCTGCTATTCAGGAATCAAATAATGTACATAAGTGCCCTCTTCTCTCCTTTTGTCTTTTTTATGGTTTTATTATCTCATTATAATTATACACAATAGTAGAATTCTTCGTGACATATTCATAATGCACATAACAATTTGATCAATCACATTCTCCTTTTTCCTTCCCCTCTTCCCTACCTGTCCCCAATCCCCTTTCTCTTCTCCACTGGTCTCCCTTCTATTTTTTCTGATATCTTTCACCCTGAGAAATCATTCTCTTTTGCTGACCACTGAAGTGACAGAATCCAAGAAATGTGTTTAAGTGGGCTGCTAACACTGCCAAATTCTTTCCCCACCTTCATGGATCCTTACACACACACACACACACACACACACACACACACACACTTCATAAAGTTAACCCTAGGGCAGTGAGATGCTGAACTTCCCCCAGAAAAGATGATCTTAGCTGGAAGCAATTCTACTAATCAGATTTCCTCCTTAATGCCCTGATCCATTCAGTAACTTGGATGACAGCTTTAATGCTGATGAAACAGGGGACAGCAGTGATCCGGAACAAATCTTCCAGAATATACAGTTCCAGAAAGATCTCATGGCAAATATTCGCTGCAGGCCCTGGACCATGGGACAAAAGCTGAAGGCACTGAGGTAAGGGCCTCAATAGCAGTTACTGATTACTGTAAATGTGCTTTCCAATGAGCCACCCAGCCCTGCCATGGAAGCAAGGAAATAGATCCATGGAGACTGGCGATTGTTCTCAACCTAACCCAGACGAGTCATAAAGGTGTCTGAGGGGTCTGGCTGATCCGTATAGCCAGTGGTGTGTGTGTGTGTGTGTGTGTGTGTGTGTGTGTGTGTGTGTGTGTATAGTATTTCTATGTGTCTCTTGGGTGTGTGTGTTGTGGAGAGTTTTTGGTCTTCTACCTCTACTTCCAGTCCAAACTCTAGATTTTAACACTATCTCCAAACTCCCAGGAGACAGGTGAAAGTCAGAATAAAAAGAGAGGTTCATTTTAGTTCCCTTGTTATTACATCCCCTGGAAGCCAGATTGTTATACTTAAGAATCATTTTAGAGAGTCTGTCTATATGACAATTAAGTACGAAGGATTTGAAGACAGATTGCCTGAATGCATATACTATCTCTACCTATCTCTAGCCATTGGACATTGGGTAATTTTCTTAGTTTCACTAAAAACCAGTTCCTTTTTCTTTAAAGTTGAAGTGATGATGAGTAATAGCCCTTACATCCTAAAAAAAATAATTGCAAAAATGCCAACTGCTGAGCTCTCAAGGTACTGTTAAAAACTCAAAGACCCTGGTTGCCCTCAGACTTACTAAACCAAACTGTGGGAAAAGGCCCTAGCATTTTTGGCAGCCCTCTCTTCCTTCACCTCCTCCTCCTCCTCCCACCCCCACCCCCTTTCATTTTTCCAGTACTGGTGATCAGAACCAGAGCTTCTCACACGATAGGCACATGCTCAACCACTGAGTACATCTCTACCTCCCCCAGCATTTTAAACATGCATTCAAGTTGATTCTTTCATATACTCAAGTTTGAGACCACTGACAGCAGTCCAGTGGAGGATCAAATGGGCTAAGCCATGTGAGTACTTTACACTGTATCCAGTAGGTAGTAATCACTCACTAAGAGTGACTGATGACTGCTTATACTGATCAGAGAACCCAGCAAGGGGCATCAGCAGAATGGTCTTCTTCACCTGTACCAATGAGCTACTGTGAGCTAGCAAAGCACTCTCCTGGCAAAGCAGACACCACCCCGGTCATCAGGCAGCCACTGTGTGGACATAACCACAGTCCACCTTATTCTTTAGTACCGTTTACCAGATGCTATCCAGATGTTCCTTTCTCTCCATATGTACCATCGATGGGGCTTGCACTTTCCATCAAATCATCCCTTCTTTAGATTTCCATTCTAGGCACTGTTCTGCTAGCCTGCCCCTCAGGTTGCTGCAACGGTCAGCTAATCATCCCCTGTTTTCACCCTCACAAGGTTCCAACTAGCTCTCCTTTTTTCTATTTTCCATGACTATTATCAGCTCTTATTTCTACTCTTTGAGTAAGGATGGATCTGTGTCCACTTTTCAGGTGGGAAGACTGATACTCAGAGATGTTAAAATACCAGCCCAAGCTATATACAGCTTCTGAGTGCTAGAATTAAGATTCAGACCTAAATTTTCTGACATCAAGTTCAGGGTTCTCTAGTATTGAACACAGGAATTTTATCAAAATGATCATTGGAGAAACTATAAAAACAGCATATGTTCCACCAAAACTTTAAAAAAGCAATCAGAAATTATAACTAATTTTTCCCTGTGTAATAGGAGGTTAAACCGTTTTAACCAAAATCAGAACAGAACAAATGATTGTTTTGCTGTCAGGGCACGTAAGAAACAAAAGATAGACAGGGTCTTCTATCACATTGCTCTTGACTCAGCCAGAGCTCCAAGGGGGCTGATGCCAGCCTGCACCAAGCCAACAGTAAGACTCTCAGAATACAGTTTGCCCTCTGAGCACTTCCATCTCTCATCCCCTATGACATGTGTCTCTTCTCCATTACCTTGAGATGCTACTGGAGCAACACCTCACTGATCAGACCTGCTGAGGCTTATCCTGGCACTTCAGTGGAATGCTCCAAAGCACTGATCCCTGACTGCTTGGGAATCAAAAGGGCATCATCTGACACAGATAAAAACTGCTATCTGGGAGGACTTAGCACACACTTGTTTCCCTTGTAGGGCAGCAACTGGTCAGATGGATGGGATCAACGTTCTATGACTGGACCTAGGTCAGGTCCACCCCTCCTTGCCACCTCTGCACCTAATCACCCCCTGTCATAGCACATGCTATCCCACTCTTTCTTAGTTATTATATGTTTGGATTTCTTTCATCCTTTCTAAGTAACACAGTTTTCTAGGGCAGTGACTCTGCTTTATATACATCTGCATTTTACTATACTTGACCCAAAATCAGTGTACAGAAAATGTTTGCAGGAAAAATATCATAATTAAATACAAAAAAAATTGTTATTGAACCTACAAGGGTTCTCATCTTCTTGATTTATGTAGTATGCAACTCTATTCTCTATTGAAGAAGGCCTCCAATATGGTAGTCATGGTATGGGGTAGGACATAAACTTCACTCTTATTTGCATTTCTTGTTTTGGCCAGAATTAAGCCAGTGCATTGGAGGAGCTATGATAATGAGGACATTGTAATGAGTGGGCAGAGAGGCCCAAATCCCAGTACTCTGGTTAGGTCATATTTTGGAGAGTCACCCCAATTGTGGAAAACAGAATTGAGTAGTTCCTGTGTCCCCTAAATTTCCTCACAACTGACAGGTGTTACTGGGAGGTTGCTTGGAAGGCACACAAAAGAACACCCCAGTGAGTAAACTTGCCCAAAACTAACAAACTGGTCTATTCCGGAGAACTAAGTTCTTTAACACTGAGTACAATCAAGCAAAGGGTGGCAGACCACCACATGAGGATCTCTGCTTTGGAGTGGTACATGACTGGGCTACTTTGAGATGAAGTATTTGACTGCAGTGTGTCCCATAGCATTAACATTTATTTTTCATATTTTTGCTTATTTAGCTGTGAACTTAACCATCTATCCCAATGAATTCTATTTTTAAGAATCAAACATTTAAATAGAGAAATCATGTCAATTCAACAAAGTGATCAATAGTATGTCAATAGTTTGATTGGATGGAGTCAGGTTGCTTGTGGTGATCTAAACACAACTTTTTGCTCTGATTAACCAGACACCACCCTTTTCTTGAAGCATATTCTCTGAAACTAGCTCACATTTTCATTTCCAAAGTATTGACTGAAAGATGAAGGAGCCAAGATGCTAGACCCTGCTACAGGATTTCCAAAACTAGTAATTTCCCAATCAATCTCCAGAATCAGCTAAGGGCTTTAAGAAATTCAGTTGTAACTAACTCTGTATGAATTCACCATTTTGGACTAATTCATCTATTTAAGTATTTAAGAAAAAAATTAAGAAGTTTCTGGTTAACAAGAAATGTTAGTTTAACTTGACTCTCCCACATCACTATGCCCTGCAGGTTTGGTATCCATTTCTGTTTCATATTCACATAGTTTATAAAAACTGGATGATGAAATTGTTCTCACTCTTATTTCTCTTCTCTCAGACGTGCAAAGGAGATTGTGCTGAAGTTTGAAGGGAGGCTGACCCGGACCCGAGGCTACCAAGCAGCAGGTGCAGAGGTAAAGAAAACACATGTGGGCACAGCCATGCTTTCCTGTGGTCTCTGGGGCCAGGAAACTACACTTGCCACTGGATGTACATTGTCACCCTCAATCATTACAGTTGTAGGGCAAGAAGATGAGCCAGAAAATCTGAATCCCCTGAAACTCAGTTTTAGTCCCAGATGCCATCATTTGCCAATTGTGTAACCCCAATATGCTTAGGTCATCAAAAAAAGATGACTTCTCTGTGAGCATGATCTAGTGTGCATCCTGACCTAACCCCATCCACACAGGTAGGTTTTATTTGCTGTGTTGCTGGGTGCAGCTATATCACTAAATCCCTTGCAATGAGAATGGTGACGGCATATTCCACCTCTCACTTTATAATAATAAGCATTTTGACTGTTATTTTCCACAAGCAGTTAAAATGATCTGTTTGTAAAGATATTTCCTACATCTTTTTAGAAAACAAAAAATTACTCCTATAGCTCCCACTTCTAATCCAGTATTTTAAAAAAATCTCCATGTGTTAATCATTGCATAAATAGTGATTTCCATCTAAGCATAATTATAACTTACAAACATTTTTGTCTTGCTACTTTTTTCACTTACTATCCTAAGGATTTTTCCATATTGCTTATGGCCCATGTTAAACTTAACCATTTTCGATGGCTGTTTAATATTCTATCTATAACTGTATTTTGATTCAATCAATCAATTGTCTGGTAGATGTTTATATTGCTTCTAACTTTCATTACTATTAATAACCCTGCAAAGAACATTTTTGCATATAATTTTTCCTCTTAAAATTATTTTCTTAGGATAAGCTTCAGAACTGTGATCCCTATTCAAAAGACTATAATCTATTTTTTTATTCTTCATAAATATTTAAAAATTATTTTCCAAAAGTCTTGATCCACAATGACAGAATTTATTGGTATTCTATGCACTGATGTTGAATATTACATTGTTTAAAGTTTGTTATTTTAACAGAAAAACACTGGTAAATATACTGATTCAATTCTCTGAACCTAATGGGGCTTATCCTTTGAGCCACATCCCCAGCTCTTTCTTTGAGACAGGGCCTTGTTAAATTGCTGAGGCTGTTTTTTTTTTGTTGTTGTTGTTGTTGTTGTTATTTGTTTGTTTTTGGTTTTGGTTTTTTGGTTTTTTTTAATATGGACTTACAATTGAGGTTAAATCATTATCAAACAATCAAGAACAAATGTATATTCACATAGTTAGCCAAGGCTGATACCATTCTATGGTTTCTCCCCTTGGGTTCCCCATGGTTCTATGTTTTCCCCCAAATGAACCCCTGTATTAAATGGACTTCTGGTGGAGATCAGAGATCTCCTTCTGAGTTGATTCCCCCATACTCCCTCCCTCCAGTCTCCTGGATATCCTTCCTAATCCCTCCCCTGAGGCTGGTTTTGATTCTCTTGCTTCAGCTTTCATACAGCCACTGGGATTACCAAGCATGAATTATTCTTAATAAAATTTAAATTAAAGCTGATCATAAATTTATGTTTGAAAAAATTATATGCAAAAGCCACTCTTTACATGTGCTGAAATTTGCATGCAAGTTTACATGTAAAGAGCACTCTGAATGTCACAGATTGAATTTTACAAATCCTTACACAGATGAGCAAGCAGCATCCCAAAGAAAGAAAATTACTTCCCCAGCAGCCCAAAATAAAATAGATGTGGAAGTGAAGCTGGAATTCAAGTCTCTGGATTCCCACCCTAAGTTTCCTAAACTTTAGGATTTTAAAGCAGGGCAAAGACTCAAACGCTTTCTAATCCCAAAAGTCTGAGCACCCCTGCCTCTGAACACTATTGGGAACAGAGATCAGAAAACCTTTATTTTGTTCTCTGTGCTTGGGAAGAGAAGCCAGGTGTACAAAACAAAGGTAATGCAAGGTAGGACATAATGAGCAATATTCTACAGACCAAACATCATTGCTAAGAAAGTTTACAGATGGGACAAATTTATTTTCTGACTTCAGAAAGTCTGTGTGAAGGCTTCATGGGAGTGGCCATATTTGAGTTGGCTCTGGAGTCATGAGCAGGAGATGTATAATTCCAACTTCTGATAAAATTCAGATTTTCAATTCCAAGCAGCCGTCTGCCCTCAGCAGACACATCCAGAATGACATTATCATACATGTCTGCATCAGGACTGCGTGCTGTCTTACAGTTCAGAATGCGGTAATCACATTTGTAACCCTTCTTTGTGCAATGATATCATTTGCTTCCAACACAAACCCAGATTGTTTGTGTGTTAAAATGCAAACCTGCCAACTTTGTTGGAGAGCAGAGTCAGTTTCAGGACATGTTTTGGTTTATTCTCCTTTAAGAAAAACATTTTTATCAAACTTTTACAATTGCATCTTAAATCCACAAGAAAAATTTCTAGATCTTATTTCTGACAGCTTCAGTCAAAACAGAGACTGGGAAATGAACTCAGTCTGCGGGATGCAAGACACACTTTGGGTGGGGCTTCTTTTCAGGGTGAGCTCTAGACTCTTGGGCCTTAAATAGGAATATAGGTGTAGTCACTTGGGGATTTTGCTATCTGTGCAGGTTCCTGGGCCCCACTCCCAGAGCTCCCTTAGGTCCTGGCAGGGTCAAGTGGTATCTTTAGACATTATTCCTTAAGTCTGCCCTTTGTCTGTGCTTCAGGAATGGTTTGAACAAGGCAAGTTGCATCCTTAAAAAACATGCTCCTCCAAACAGACACCCAAAGCAGGTGTCCATTCACCAGGTCAAGAGCACAAGGGGGCTACTTTGGTCCTAGAGCTGCTCAATGACCTATGAAACCATCACTAATGGTACCAAAGAGTATGTCTGGGATTTCCTCCTCCACTAGTGCCACCCAACCACTGCCATCCTCTTGAACAAGAAGTTCTCAATTCCCATCTTCTTCTTTTCAGCTCTGGCGGAAATTTGCTCGTCTCGCCTGTAACTTTGTGGTCATCTTCATTCCCTGGGAAATGAGGATAAAGAAAATCGAAAGTAAGTAGTTGCACCTGGAAAAGGAGGCGGGGATACAGGACCAGTGGCCAATCCACAGCCTGAGAAAAGTCTGGTGTATGCTGGCCCCCCACTTGCACAGCAGGGCCCTCAGGCTCAAGGGGAAGACCTTGATCTGTCCCCACCAAGATAGGAATATCCTTATGCCTCTTTGCTACATTCCAAGGTGGCTCTGTTTGTTCTCCCAGTTCATTCATTCAATCAGACACAACAATCTCCAAAGGCTCAAGTAAAAACTCTGAGAATAAAGAAGATGATGATGTGGGGAACTGCAAAATACAAAAATCTGCATTTTCCTAGAAAGAATTGTATGCATTTAAAAAAACATATGCTAAAAAAATAACTAAAATCACATTTACAATCACAACACACACACACACACACACAAAACACACATGGACTACCAGGAATAAACTTACCAATAAGTTTGAAATAAAGGAAACTAAAAATTTGGCCACTGAATATAAAAGTCCTGTAATAAAATATGGGAAGCTTTAATATTTGAAAAGTCATGACTTCCAAAATCAATTTACAAGTTTATGCAATTCCAATAAAAGTCTCAATGTATTGCTTTGAGTTCTTGACAAAATCATCACAAAACTTCTGTGAAACAACATTGAAGAGATAAATTTTAAAAATTAAGGAAAAATGCAAATGAAGTTCATGACCAAAATCTTAAATATACAGTAGAAAGCTAAACAATCGAAACAGCATAGCATAGTGCAGAGACTGACGGACAAATCAAAGGAATAAGCAAAAAAAAAAAAAATCAGAAACAGAAGCATACATGGCCCTTTAGCACATGGTAATTATTGTAGTCTAAATTATTCCATAAATATTGTTGGAATAATTGATCCAACTATCTCAAAGTGTAAGCTTTAGTTATTGCAGCCTTTGAAGGTAAATGGACAGCTATGGAAGAAATTATGCTGAGTGAAATAAGCATAACCCAGAGAACCAAGAGTCGAATGTCTTTACTCATCTGTGGAGGCTGTAGCTAGACCCTGGCCATTGAGAAAGGAGGTCTATTAACATGTTTTAAATCCAGACAAGGTGTAATGTCATACAACCTAAGGCCTTTGTAGAGATGTATTGGGAAGGAGGGGGGGAGGGATAATGGTGGGTAATTTAGGGGGGCTCTTGGGCGTAAATCTAATTTTCAGAATTTTTATACATATATTATATTATTTCGTTAGAAGCTTGTTTGATTGTTCAACAGATAAATTTCTTAATAAAAAATAAATGCTAAAAAATAAAATAAAATTTCATTGGATATTTAAATATATACTTGGAGGGGTTAGGGATTTAGCTCAGTGGCAGAGCGCTTGCCTACCACGTGCAAGGCCCCAAGTTTGATCCTCAGCCCTGAAAAAAAATATACATATGTATACTTGGAAATCATGAAGAATTCATGAAAATATCAGTGATATGATCCCAGAATGGAGATCTATCTAATAGCAAAAGTGAAGGAAGAAATTATTGAGGAAAGTATTGTTACTCTTTAACTGCATAGAAATGTTATATACATAAAATCAAACCTAAAGTTAGATGACACGTGAGAAAAAACATTTTTAATATTTAAATGGAATCAAGCACTTTCTTACTATTTCATTTAAAGTGACATGCATAAAAAGCTGCAGATAAGGGGCTGGAGTGGTAACTCAGTGCTCATAGTGCTTGCCTAGCACGTGTGAAGACGTAGGTTCAAATCCAGCACCACATACACCACAAAGTGACGGAGCAATGAAGGCCACATGAAAAACTAAATAAAATAATACTCTTTTTCTCTCACTGTCGCTTTCTCTCACAAAAAAAAAAAAGTTGCAGATAATTCCCATATATCCTTTACTGTTTTCCCAATTGTATTTTATTTTGAAATTAAGCTAAAAGAACCCTCAAAAATCCTTGGAATTATTAAAAGGATCTAATAGAAGATAAATATATCAAATTCTCAAAAGATGCTAATATTTCTTAACATACACAAAATATTATAAATTTGATAGAATAAATATTGAAGATGTCACTAGGGAAATGCTTATCAAATAGTATTTTTTGGTAAACTAGGGATTTTTCTGTATATAAACTAGTAGATATTCAAGGTCATTTTTTTTTTAATTTTTTATTTTGAGCAAACTTACATGATTTTAACAAAATAATATAAAATGTGTATAAAATATGCATATATTCTGGATTTTGCAATTATCCCCAGGAGTGCCCCCTCAATTACCCTCCCTTATCCCTCCCTTCCCCTTCCCCTTATAACTCTAAAAAAAGTATTAGATTGTAAAGCATTACATCTT
>PVKS010047415.1:0-12836 GCA_004027875.1 Aplodontia rufa | reverse complement strand
TTCTTTTTCCTCTTTAAAGTGGGGTGTATGCTGTGTCCTCTCCCAGACACAAAGAGAGTGTAAGTAGGAAAGGAGATTTAAGGAGAGTCATACAATTCTGACAAATTAGAAAAAGGAGAGGGAAATGTATGAAAAATGACTGCCACAAAATTTTGAAAGTCCTTTATGATGATTTAAAACCAAATTTTCAAGGTATCCATCTAAAGGTTATTTTGATTGCTTTTTTTTTTTCTCTAGCTGGGCTCAATAATTTGATGATAGAAATGGAGATGGAATAAGGTTGAAAGGATCTTAGCTTAGAATATTTTGAGATAAGTGAGAGTGGTTGAGGTGAGACACTGTGGAGTCTTGGTTGGGTATGGAATAAAACCAGTAGAGGGAGGCCACACATTAGGTGTTGTTAAGGAGCTTTTTTTTGGTTTTGTTTTGTTTTGTTGAACCCAGAGGAGCTTAACCACTGAGCTACATCTCCAGCCCTTTTTCTTTTAAGACAGGGTCTCTCTCAGTTGCATAGAACCTTGCTAAATTGCTGAGGCTGGCTTTGAGCTTGGATCACCCTGCCTCAGCCTCTGGAGTCACTGGCATGTACTACCACAACTGGCTTGTTGGGAGTTTTTGGATTCTGATAAATTCAAAGTACAAATGTTGTGGCACATAGGAAAATGGGAAAGGGACATTCATGGCCATAATGGGCTATTGGAACAGGTGCTTCTGGGGATAAAGCAGGGATATTGAGACAGGGAAATATGAGTCACTGGAAATCACTGCTGACAAACAAAAGAGGCTTGGAGAGAAAGCAGGCATCAGGTACAGATGACTCTTGAGGTTAACCCTATTGATAGAAGGGCATCAGGCTGGCCACAGAGAGGATGTACTGAAGTCAGGTACCTGTGGAGGTAATTAATGAGGAGCATAATGGGATAGGAAGGCTTATAGTCCCACCTGGGTTCCGGAATTCCATCAGGAGCAGGATAATGGCAAGAGTCAAAATAAAAAGAAAGACCAAGAACCACGGGTTACAAAATCCATGTCGCTTTACCTGAGGAATGTTTTTCCCACTCTCCTCTCTTGGTGGAGATGACAGAGGCAAACGAGGCCTGGGAAGTCTTCTATCTCTGCTTTCTGTAAATATTAAATACTTTCCATACCCAGGTTTCCCTTTCATCGCCGTTTTACAAATCCTGTTGATGACTGGAATTCCTTCCAAGCCTCCGTGCCTGCGCTGGGGTCTGAGACCTCCTCAGCTCTGCCAGCAGATGTAAGCTCCTCCCTCCCCCACTCACCTCTGTCCTATCCTTCTCTCCGGCTTTTACACATGTCCTTTTGAAATCCGAGCCTATCTGGGAACTCCTGTGTAACTTGATTGATTTCTCTAAGTGTCACTCCATTTTCTCCCACACTTGGTCCATTCTTGAGGCCACATTGTCTTCTAGAATCTTTGTTTCCAGGCTCCTACCTACATTTTTTTTTTAATCTTAACTTAAAAAAAAGAAAAAAAGAAAAAAAAATCTGCTTGCAGATTCTATCATAGATATCTGAGTATGACAACTTTCTTTTTAAAAACCCACATGATCAGTGTTTTTCCTAAGGTTTGTTAAAAAGCACAAACTTTGGAATCAAATAGATCCAAATTTAATCCTAGCTTTACCATTTATTATCTGAGAACACAGGAGTAAGATATCTTTTGAGAACACAGGAGTAAAGTATCTTTTGAATCTGAATTCTCTTTATCAAATAGATGGAGGGATAAAACTTACTTCTGTTCTTATGTGAAAAGAACTGGGAATAATGCCTGTCCTCTATGTGAAAAACCTGTCATGAAACAGGTACTCAGTAAAGGTTCATTCTTAACCCTGTCCCCTGTCCCACAAGTTTGTTTCTTACTTGTCAGATTTAAGTCCCAAGACTTTGCTTTTCCTACTCTGAATTGAACTTGTCAACAAGGCAAAGTAAAAAAAAAAAATTGGAAAATTTTAATGTACTAATAAATATGAATATATAAAACAGTGAACATCATTAATGTTTTATCCTTTGTTTAAAGCATTCCTGTTGCATTTGAAAGTGTATACGGAGAGATAGGAAAGGCCTGAGAGACCAAACAGTTAGAATATCTCCAAGACAGTGCCTCAGTGTTTGGAATTTTCTGTAGTTATTGAAGTTTAGACATTGTCTATTGAAAACTACTGAATTGAACAGTACATTATGAGCTAGAGGCAGTCTCATGCATTATCTGGAATTGGAATATAATGTTTAGCAAAGAGCAAGGTTCTAGGAGGAAATAGGATATTTGACAGATGTAGTTTTGATAGGGGAGAAGTAAAGGAGAAATCTGATGTATTTGGTTTGTGTAAGTAGAAGACACATGACTGAGTAGTAGTTACATTATCTGGAGTCTATCTAAAATTTCAATAATTCTTAACAATTCTTATAATAAACAAAATTTTGAAGGGAAAGAAATTGAGTCTATTATGGCAAAGTACCAGTGGTCTTGACCTTGCTCCTGGGTGGACAGGTAAAAGACTCCCTTGACTGGCTCTAAAATCTCATTTTTCTCCCTTTCATGCCTAAATGTCATGAAGCTATTAATTATCCATTAAATGGAAGGTAGATGAAACTTCACTGCAATAGCGAAGTGTTTGCTTTTGCTAATCTTCCTATAAAAATAGGATGTACCATTAAGGATCTTTAGACAATAGAATAGCGTCTTTACACAAGGACTTCAGACACTTCTGATTTTGGCAGGAACAGAGTAAAACTGTCAGTTTTGGAGCCAAAGTACTTGAGTTGAAAACCTGGTTAGGTTACCTTGATTAAGTCACATCCTAATCCAAATATTCCTCTTCTGTGGAAGATGGCAAAAATCCTGAGTTTTAGGATTGCTATCTAGGTTCTGTTACATGGATTTGGGGGGATAGGGTTGGATGAATGGGACAAGACAGCAAGGGCACTGAACCCAAACTTCACTTTCTCAAAAGGCATCAATCACGTTGAAACTTTTTGATATCTCCAAGATTATTATTTTTGCATTCAGTTGCAGGGATATACTGACCGAATTCAAAGAACATCTATCAGTTTGGGTGAAGCAAGGCTATAGCAAAGAGAACCAATAATAATTCTGGTTAAAGAAGAGAGACTTATTTGTTGATTTTGTGTCTTTCATAGCAGTCTGAGGTGAGCATGCTCAAGACAGTATTTCAATGCCTGATTTTGTTGTGATGTTTTAAAATCTAGGTGTGGATTTTAAAGAGGACTTTCTTTTCATTGAAAATTAAAAATAGCATAAAGCAGTGAGGATAACGCGAATAATTATTCTGTAACAAAGTTGTTACTAATTTAGAAAGGATAAGGTGGATTAAGAAAGCTTTGAAATGAGCCTTGTAAGCTGGAGGAGTTTGGAGAGGTAGGTTCAGGGCAGAGCAGTAGGCAGTAGGCAGGTTTAGTGAGGGAAGGTCATGGAGATGGTGAGTTCATGGCATCCTACATAAGAGAGGGAGTAGGGAATGATGTGGAGATCAGAAGTGGGGTCAGGCCATGAAGCACAGATGACTTTTTCTGGGGAAAGATGAGGATGATAAGAAAATTTAAAAATCCACATGTTAAGTGAAATAAGTCGAACTTGGAAGGTTATGGGTCCTATATTTTCTCTCCTGTGGAAGCTTGAGAGGAAAAAGGAAAACAAAGGTGGGGGTGTACTTCCTAAATATCAAAGGGAGATCAGTAGAGGAAAGGGATGTAGAGAGGGATGGGGGATGTGCTAGGGAGTGATATTGGTTAAATTATATTGTTATATTGTGTGCATGTATGAATATGTAACAACACATTCCATCAATATGTACAACTATCATGCACCAATAAAAATGTGGAAAAAAAAAGGAAAGTTTAAGAATCCAGATTGATGCATGAGGACAAAAAAATCTAGCGCATTTTCATGAGAATATTAGCTCCATGAAGAAAATAATCATTAGACCTCTTTGAAATTCACGCATCTTATGACATGCATGTGAGGAGGAGAGTCAGAGATCGATCTAAATTTGAAAAGAAAAAATGTACCATATTTCTCTTTGAATTTTCTCTTCCAGTTATTTATTTTTTACTTGGAAAATGATTTGTTCTAAAGAAATATGTTGGGCAAGTTTAGTTTTCGTGGAATCGTATCCATTCATAACTATGTCGGGCAGGGTGAAGTACTTGTACAGTTATGCATTCTTGAGGTTTTTGTAGTAGTGTTTTTTCAGTCTGTTGGTTGAGGTGTGTCTGCTTAAGTAAATTAATGTTCCTCTTTTCAATGGCTCCCTTGGTGGAAACACAACCACTTATTTCCAAGTCTGATTGACTATTGCAACATTTCCACCAAAAAAGGTAAAATGGTGGTTCATCCCCATGTTTTTTATGCTAACAAGCACCCAGAAATGGGGAAGATATCCTTTTCCTGTGTCTCACTGTGACGCCCACTGATCCACACCTGGCACTCTGTATTACGCATGTGTTGTAGATTACACCCGATGAAAGGTCCTGCGATGTCAGCCCAGCCTGGGCTTTGCTATGTCAACCTGTTGGCAAATTATAGCTGTTCCTCCTGCCAGATTAGTCAGCTGAGATGGAAACATCAATCTGAGAAGATGTGTGCTTCTGTCTGTCGTATGAATAAAAACCAGAGAGGAGACATGATTGTCACAGCTGGGCATTTATGTTTTAAGTGCAATAGCCACTGCACTGCACTGGGGGCTCAGAATGAGAAAGACAGGAGAGACATTTTTCAGTATGTTAAAACATAAGAACTGCTTTCTTGGCTTAAAAGAAAAACCGAAGCAAATATTTGAACCTCTTCAAGGAGAAAGTCATGTCTTCTTTAAGCTTAAAAAGGGCATTTCTCTCTTCAAATCAAATAGTGACAGTTTTGTCATTATCTTGATAGATGGCTGTTCTTTGACACATTTAATCCAATTAAGAAATTTTATAGCTACTTATTTATGGTAATTATATGTGAAAAAGGTCAACTTAATAAATAAGATATTACCTACAAAATCTAAACAGCATCTTAGGGTCAGATACTGTGAGAACCATTTTCTGATTTTTAAATTTTTTTGTGATTGGTGCTGTGTTAAATATTATGGTCCTCTTGAATTTCTCCCTGAAAGTCTGTTTGAGCTTTGAATTTGAACAGGTCCCATTTTCTAATTAAAGGAAGAGCATCTTGCTGAAGGAATAGTCAACTGTTTGCCATCTCAGCAAGTTCAGGCAGGCACCGTTAATGCTTTTCTAACACTGCTGGTTTGAAAATTGGAGGGGAGAAGCGGATTTGAATGATGGAAAAAGATTTTTAAACACTCTGTTGTTAAAACAAGTATTAATTTAAACCAGCCCTGTTTATCCCAGAAAGTTAATATTTGTTTTTATAAAAGGTAAAATCATGTCTCTCATAGAAAATGAAGATGCAACAAATTTTTTTATTGAACTTATTAGAGAGCCAGTGAGATGTACAGCAAGATCAAAAGAGAAATCCAAGTATCCTATTTGTATTTTCAGACTAGGAATGCTGAAATGAATCTACAAATGGGGACAAAACTGGTTAATATCCAGAGGGCAACAATTAGATGCATTCCACAGCACAGTTTGCATTTCTGCTGGTGGGGATTCTTTGTATTATTATTATCAGTGTTCTACAAGGTTTCTACATGTTAATGTCTCTCTGCACAGTTGTGAACAGTCTACTCAACGGCTAGCAAAGATGGACACTTTTAAAGCATCAAATTCTCTCCTCCCATTGAAAGGATATCCTATAATCTCTTTGCCCCTTTTGGAAACCTACATATTTTCTTTCTATCCTGGCTGTAGAGGAAAGCATATATTAATAAATAATGTTGAAGACTGAAGAAATTAAGCAGATCAGTGATAGGTAGAGCCCGAGTGAACATCCACTTGTTCCCTGCTCACTGTTGTACCGTCATTCTTCTGTCTACATCTATAAATCTCCCTGATCATACTTTTTATCTATATCAATCCCACATAAAAGAAAATAATACATCATCTCAAACCAGGTGATAATGGTGCGATCCAATGCAATGGCAAAAAATAAATGATAAATAAAATAAAGTCACTATGAATAAATCAGGAAAAGGAAGGACAAAAGGCAAATAGGAAGATGATTTGAAAGGACATGCATTCATTTATCGTTTGATTCAGTATACATTTATGGAGCAAGCACCATGCTGCACGCTGGACAAGCCTTTACTGTGAGCATTTCTTAGGCTTGTAGAGAGTAAGCAAAATCAGCCTATAGTAACAATAAAATGTTATAAAATAATCTGGGACTTCCTTGTGACTATGAAGAAAAATCCTTTTTTTCATTGCATATATTATTATGTCAAAGAGTTTGGACTTTTGTTTTCTTTTTGATGTTTGATCTTATATTGAAAGATTTAGGGTAACATTGTCATTTTGATTAATAACAATGTCTAGCAGAGACAAAATAATTATGTGAATGGCATGTATGGTTTAAAATTTTATATGGCAGTATTTAATTTATAGAAGACATTAAATTAACTTATATGATTATTTAGTGTCACGGATATCTCTATTAGAAAATCTGGACTTATTCTGATCTTGGAAATAAAGGACAAGGCTGCTGATTGATTCACTGTTGATCTCTAGTTCCTCCCTTAAAGTCTGGCATTTATTTATGTCCCTAATTGACTCCCAGCAAGCAATGTTATTTGCTTACCTTCTTCCTTGCTCAAGTTCTCCTAATTTTGTGCAGGTATCAGAACACTGTATAATTTAAGAAGGTGTGGTTGATAGACCCTGGTTTGTCTAAACTGTTAATAATAATCTCATTTCCTCTTGCTGAGGGCTGGTCCAGTGGTGTGTGTACTCTGTTTCTGAATAAAGAGATATAAGGGAAGAAGTGCTTATGGATTGTGGGAAAAAATATTTACCCTGATGAAAAGAGACAGGAGAGGGGCTCCCCTGCCCTCTGTCCTTCATGAACACAGTGTGATCAGGTGGAAGGAGCCATCTAAATTTCAGAGATGTGACCCGAAGTTCCACTTGCTGAGCTTCTTATTATTAGAGATAACAACATCTATTGTTTAAGCCATGTCTTAGAAAAATGTGTGGTTAAAATTAATCTAAATTTGATATAATTTTGGAGTTAATTGTGATTTTAAAAAATTAGAGCCTGGAGCGGTGGCTCAGCGGTTTCAGCGCTGACCCGGGTTCAAACCCCAGCACCACGTACACAACTAAGTGTTGGAGCAACGAAGGCCATGTGAAAAACTAAATAAAGTTGTTTCTTTCTTTAAAAAAAATTATCATGGAAATCTTTTGAGCTAGGCTGTCGTGTTTTGAGTAAAGTGTCCTGTTTAAATTGGGAGGAATAGTGTTCCACATTGAAATTTATTGACTACGATATGAATATATGTTAAACTAAAAACGGCACAAAGCTTACAGATTGTGCTGCTACTATGCCATATGCATTCCTCCTTTTTCCTAACAGAAAGTGGATGTTTCAACATCTCATCACCCCCGTGTTTACTGACTTTCTTTGCACATGGCTCTGTATTGAGTGTTGGTAATGGAAAGGGATCACAGAGACTTAGTGCTCATTGGATGTCATGATTCTATGGTGTTTTTCCTATATCCACCCATTTGATCCTTACGATAATGCTGTGTGATAGGTACACAGAAGAGGAAACTGAGGCCCAGAGATGTCAGGCAGTTTGCCCAGGGTTGAAAAGCTGAAAGAGGCAGGGTCAGATCTTGGGCCCAGGCTCCAGAGCTTGTGCTTGTATCCAGTGCATCATTCTGCCTTTCATAGGATCTTGACTCTCAGATCCCCTTTCACCGCTCCCCTGACACCCCACTGTCTGTCATTTATCATTAACAGCCTCACGGAATTACCTAAGCCATCCAGTTTGTTGTGGCTGTTTTTTCATTTTCCTATCTCAGCTTCCTTAACAATTCGTTTTCCTGGATCTTTGCTCCTTTCTACAATGCTGTGCACTTTCACCCTTCACTTTGATGAAAGGTTCTCTTTAGTGGATGCTCCAGCCTCTGACTAGATAGTAAGCGTGAGACAGGGCAGTGGTCCTGCCTCAGGTGTATTCCTGCTTCAGCTCCCTCACCCAGGCCTGCTGAGCATCACTAAGGAAGCCCAACCTCTACACTGGCTGCCTCTACCCAGTGCAGTGGTGATTCGGAGAGCAGCAGGTGGCCCTTCGGCTGCCTCTGGCCGCTTGAGGCTCTGCTGTCCCAGGCTAGGCCGGATACCTTATGGCTTAGGGAATGGATATAGTGGCACACCTGTAATCCATGCATGACCCACATCAATTGCAAAGCTCTGCATAGACAATGGGAAACTAACAGAGTTTACAAAGAGTATTTGAGGGAGATTAATTTGACAGTGGTATTTGTGTGAAAAGAGTGGTTGGGGCAGGAGGATGAAAAGTGATTATCAGGTCCAGGTGTGAAGTAATGCATCCCTGTGGTGACTCAGCATAGTAACCATAAAAGGAAGGGCAGTCAAGAGACGCCAAACTTGATGGGAAATGGGAAGAAAACTGATATCTTCACATTGAACCTTGATGACGAGGGAAATGATGGGTGCACCCAAGAGTTACTTGTGAGAGGTGATGGTTAAAATCATCAGTGTAGATGAAATTTCTAAGTAAGAGTATATAAGAGAAAAATGATAAAAACTAGACTTGAGGGCAGCAGTTTTCAAAGTGTGGCTCTCAAACCAGCAGCTTCAACATCAACTCGGAACTTGTTAGAAATATAAATGATCAGGCCTTACTCCACACCCACTGAACTGGATGCTTTGGGGGCCTAGAAAAAACATTTGCATTTGTTCTAATAAGTCTTCCAGGGTCAAGTTGTGATTCTGGATGCAGATCAGGTAAATGGAGTCCACAAGGAGGAGAGAGTAGGAGGTAAATTCTAAGTGGACTCATGAAAGGAAAGACAAATGAGTTTCCAAAAGACAATGGACAACGGAGAATGAGCAACTGCAAAAAAAAAAAAAAAAAAAAAAAAAAAAAAAAAAAAAAAAAAAAAAGTCAAAAGAATGGTTGGTTGGTGCAGTTTGGGAAGAAGCAGAGTCATAGCTAGTTATGTATGGACATCCATCCACTTTATGGAGATTAAATGGGGAGTGGTAAGTGAAAATCCAGATGTATTATTATAAGCCATTTTTTGTACTAATAAAGATAGTAAAAAGAACAACAGCAGAAAGGGAAGTCATATTTAAAAGGAATTCTTTTCCCCTGTGATAAAAGAGACTTGAATGTGTGTGTCAGCAGAGGGGAGGGGTAGGGAGCCCGTCTTGGCAAGCTCCTGCTTTGTTCACTCGGCGTGCAATCTATATTTGCAAAGTTTCATTTGTACGTAGCAATCTTTATATCTGTTTCTACATTTATGTTGGTGGTATATTTATCACTTATGATACCCATTTGTTGGTGTTGTACGAGTACCATGCACACACCCACTCCTCCAGGACAAGAATCACATAAAAGTCAGAGTACCGAAGGGAAGATCTTTCTGAGACTGATATATTTAATATCTATAATAACAGTTTCTGAGAAAGTCACTATCCTGGTGTACTCCCCACCTTAGAAATTGTAAAAGGTGCCCTTCAGGATTGAAACATATTTACTGGGGTAGCATAAACCCTAGAAGACATTTTTAATTTCATTTTTCTTTTAAGGATATGATGGGTTCAGGAAGGTTTAAAAAATTCATTGAAATGATTGTCCTATAAAATGTTTACTGTCTTCATCCTCATATTTCTATAGAAGAAGTTTAATTTGTATTTACGTAGTAGTTCTTTATTACTATAAACTTTAGCAGTATGCTTCTTTCAAAAAATTTTTTATTCTTTTTTTAATTTATTTTTATTAGTGCATTATAGTTTTATATAATGTTGGGATTAGTTGCCACATATTCCTAGATGCACACAATTCAGCAATACAATTTGTTCAATATCCCCCCCCCATATTCCTCTTTTATGATTCTTTTAAATGAAAACATCAGGGTAGATGAGGTAATATTTTGTATAGGCTCCTATCTTTTGTTCTGTATAATCTGTTAATGGTATTATGTTTATGTAACCTTTTATTCTTTGAAAGTTATTTTCAGTAATTTGATTTAGTTCTCAGATGTATGATCCTCCATGAGTTACCCAGAATCTTTGTACATTGATTCTCTCACCAAAAAGTGGGTTTAGAATATGAACCCACTTCAAAGCACTTCAGGGATGACAGCAAAAATAACATTTAAAAATATAACTCCAATTTTATCTCAATTAGGTAATTTCTTAAATAATCAGTACATAAAACTAATTCCTTTCATCAGAATTTATAATTGGGGATATTGTGATAAATGAAGCAGTGTGACCTATTTAATTCTAATTCTAATTTAACTCCCTGTATTAAAATATCAGCTATCTTCTCTCCATCATTCATAGCACAGCTTCTTTATACAGCTATAGCACAAGTCAAATCATTTCCTCTCAAATTTAACACATATATAGAATAAGATACTACACATAGATATGTCAGCATATTTTTCAGAAGACATTCTGTTTTCCAATAGCAGCATTATGAAATGCACACACACACACACACACACACACACTATTTGAATCAATCTGAGCAAACAGGAATAGCATTTGTGAACCATAAGTATTTATAAGAAGGACAGTGAAAGCTGGATGGCATAGATAGAAAAAAATTGGCAGAATACTTGTACTTTCAAAAAGTCTTAAAATGCAGTGGTTTGGGGGCTGGAGTGATGGCTCAGCGGTTACAGCACTTGCGGTGTTTGCCTGGCATGCCTAAGGATGCGAGTTCAAACCCCAGCACAATGTACACAACCAAGTGTTAGAGCAACAAAAGTCACGTGAAAAACGAAATAAAATTGATTCTTTCTTTCTCTCTCTCTCTCTCTCACTGTCCTCTTTTTAAAAAAAAAATGCAGTGGTTTGGGAAGTATGAGTGATTCTTGGAATTCTGTACTCTGGAATCTTCTAATCTTTTAGACTAGTTCACTAAACAAGATTAGATACTTATAGCTTATTTCTATCCAGTGTTGGAAACCGAAACCATGAGCTGTAACTTCTTGCTGTTGATCTTGAAGGCGAGATCGTGTATGTGTGTGGGTGTCTGTGTGTGAGGGGAGCCTGAGTCAAGCACGGGTTTTGGGGTGAGTTTGCCTGTTCTGGTGAGTCTAATGGATCCTGGGTGGAACTGGTGGTTTCTGGTGGTGTTTGATTAAAGATGGGACATGTTGTCAGGTGAGGACATTGAATGGTTCATGCCCTGGGCTATCTGAATTTGAATCATTTTGTTCACATGGGTTTTTTTGTGGAGTTCTGCAAAAGCAGTTTTCTCTGAAATTCATTGCAAAAGATGTTTCTATTCTGTATAGATTCAATGTTTTTCTCTTTTATATAGATCTTAGTGATCCCAACTTCCAGACCTTTTGCTTTATAGATGACGACACTGAATCATAAAATATTTGCAATCCAGTATGTCCTTAGTTCCAGCTGCTATAACAAAGTACCTTAGACTGAGTGGCTTATAAACATCAGAGGTTTAGTTCTCACAGTTCTGGCGACTGGACGGCAGTCCTGGAAGTTCAGAGTGCCAACATGGTCAGGTTCTGGTGAGGGTCCTCTTATGGGTGGCTGCCAATCTATCATTTATTCTTAAATGGTTGGGAGAAAAATCTTACAAGGGCGCAAATCGCATTCCTTCCAAAGGCTTCTCCTCCTAATATCATCCTATTGGGGTTAAGATTTCAGTATACGTATTTTGGGGGATGCAAACTTTTAGATCATAATAGCTGCCTTCCCTTCCCCCTTTTCAATTATTAATAGTTTTGCCAAATATAATTTGGCTGTTGATAGAGGACAGCAGAATTCCATTTTATATTCCTTATTCTTCTTGGCCTTTATTTAAAATAACATATTTGGCACAATTAATTTTTCTTAAGGTTAAAAAATATAAATATGATTCATCTTACATAGCTCACCCTCATCACTTGGGTTGTATCTGAGTCATTTGTCATTTGCACCCTTGTTTACTATAAATATTCTGATCTTTCTGCTCAGTGTTTATTGAAAAGTCATTTATCTTATCATCTCTGTGCTATTAGAAGCGTAGAAGTGTTAGTTCCCAGTCTCTTCTAATCCTTACTTTGTATTTCTTTGTTGTGACTTTATTTTTTTCATTCTGAGTACAATTTCTTGTATGTGTGATAAAATGTTTAGCATCTTTTCATGTTTATTTCTAGCAGCTGGGAGCTACTCTGACTTAATTCAGGGAAACGTGGGCCTGGGCTTGGTCCTATGTACATTCTTTGGCTACAGCTAGCATATACTCATGTCATCATCACAATTAAAGTCAATGGACTTTCCATAGACAGTGATGGATTTGGGGTATAACCTTACAATCATCTATGATATTCTTTGGGAGGAAGCTTTGAGACATAATTGTCTTAATTGTTTTCCTATAAATCACATTTCCTCCTGCTGAGAGAGATCAGCATGGTGAAAATTTAATGAAGAAAACTGATACTGGATCATGTTTGTAAGCAGCAGCTAATAAAAAAAAAAGAAGGCAATGTAGTTCTTTCTTTCTTTCTTTTTTTCTAAAGTGAATAAGAGAGAGAGAAAGAATCAATTTCATTTAGTTTTTCATCTGGCCTTTGTTTCTCCAACACTTAGTTGTGCATGTGATGCTGGGATTGGAACCTGGGTCCTTTTGCTTGCCAGGCAAGTGCTCCAACTGCTGAGCCACCTCTCCAACCTCATATATATAGTGTATACCTACATTTAG